>CAVNYN010273651.1:0-14422 GCA_963692815.1 Nyctanthes arbor-tristis
GTTATCGGGTTGCGATAGAAGCTAGATCCGATGGTGGTTTTCTTCGTGTCCCTAGTCCTTGGGGTAAGCTTTGGAATCTTAATCTCCCTCCCAAGGTTGAACTCTTTATTTGGCAAGCGTGTAGAGAATGTCTTCCTACTCGGGAGAGGTTTATTCATAAGGGACTTAACATGCATGGGGTATGTACTCTATGCGATCTTGAAGTAGAGACTATATTACATTGTTTGGTGGGATGCTCCTTTGCGGGCTATTATTATACTGGTCATTTGCAGGAGTCCAGTTTCCTACATGAGAGTTTAATATCTTTTGAGATTTATTTTTCCATCTCATTCTCACCAAAAAAAAAAAAAAACAGGAGGAAATGGATGTCATATCTGTTATTGCGTGGGCATTATGGAAATATCAAAATGACAAAGTAGGGAATGGACAAAACGAAATGCCCAGATTTGTGGTTAACAATGGATTAAATTACGTTTATGACTCGAAGGCAGCTCTTCATTGGAGCATGGTAGTGTGTATCATTGGAGTAAACCTCCCACGGGCTGGATAAAGTGTAACATTGATGCTGCCCTTTTTAGGGATGTTGGCTATGTCAGCATTGATGTGATTATTCGAAATGACAATGGGAATTTCATGCAGTGTCGTCTACAACATTTTGATGCTTGTTACGAAGTGAAAGTGGTGGACCGTATGGGTTTGCGGGAAGTGTTCGCTTGGCTACTCTCTTTGGGTTTCTTTAATGTTATCATCGAATTGGACTCGAAAGTGGTGGCTGAGGTGTTGAAAAGGCAGGAGAATTTGTCAGAATTTGGTGTCATCGTTCACGACTGTAAGGAGTTGCGTAAATGAGCCAACAAGTTCAAAGTGCAACACGTTAATAAAAGAGAGAATGGTGTGGCTCATTCTTTAGCTCGTAGAGCTCGAGAATTTTGTTCTTCATATGTTTTGAATAGTCCTCCCCCTGTTTGTATTCTTTCCTTCAGTTGGATCATTTTAGCAATGAAAATTATGCTTTTCTCTCAAAAAAAAAAAAAAAGGTTTTCCCTTTCACTTGTTTTTATTTAGTTAGTATGTGAGTAAATGTGTCATTTTATACAAGTATAACGGAGGAAGTGGACGGAATCTGCTAATGAGGACTTGGGGAGAGAAAATTAAGTGGATATTTGATTCACATTATTGATATTGATTTATAATGAGAAATTATAATGAGATGAAATGAGTGGTATAGATATGATAAAAGTTAGAAATTTATAATTATAAATGAATAGTTATCAAATTAGTAGTCAAATTAGTAATATGTGAAATTATAAAAAGAATTGATAAAGAAAATCAAACAAAGCCAAATCTATAACTTCAAAACATAAAAATCGTGACTCTCTTGATTTTTACTCAATCATAGAGGCGCATCTCTTAGCCTTGGAGATAGCTTAACGATAAGCCCAATCATGATGTCATAGAGAGTAGGATTTATGAAAGGCGCATTTGATAAGATTTCTAAATAAATTAATCAATATATATATATATATATATATTTTTTTTTTTTGCAATCAGTTAATCAAAATATATTTGATAAGTACAAATCATTTTAGCATTTTCATTTCTTCTTGGGAAAAAAAACCTTTCATTTTGTGTATTGAATAATTGAATTAGAATTTTTTTACTATTACAGGAGAATTGTAGCGAGACAATTGAACCTTGATATATGGTGTGAAAACACATCCAGATGCCATTAGAATTTTACTATTAGGCACTTCTGTTTTATTATTATTGTTGCCGATAATTTCCAGCTCTATAGTTGAAAATAATATTGGAAATTACATGGCATCTCCCATTCGTTATTTGACAATTAAAACGGTAAGAAATAGAGAAAAGAAGAAGGTATATGGCCCGCATGGTGTGGGGCCTAAGAGGTAGAGTAGGCCCTGCCCTTCATTGTTGGGTCCAACCCAGTGAATGTCATCCTCACCAATAGATGAGAAGGTTAAAAATCAGTGTTCTAGAAAAATATAAAACATAAAAAAAATTTCGAGTTTAGGTACTAAGACTAGGTGTTTATGTATATAAATGCATATGATAAAACGCAAGATATAACTAGATGTGTGGCACCAGCATCAGGTACTAAATGAACTTTGTAGAATTACATTACATAGTTAAAAAATTCCAAACTTATAATCCATAACATTGTGTGGCTATGTAGGGTTGGGCTAAAGATATGTGTTTATGAACCGGGTTGAGAGTTGAATTTTCATGGGAAGTATGTACCGGATTTCATAGTGGTCCATAATAGTGATTTTTTCATTTGGACTATAAAATTGAGACATTTCAAAAAGGCGACATGGATTATAGAATTGGGACGAAGGAAATATTTAAGGATAGTTATATTTACACTACTTTTTTTTACTAACTACACTACAAGATAAATACACTACCATCAAAGTACATCTTTTATAAATAAACTAGTAGAGTGTTTAGTCTTTCTACAGTAACATATTAGGTTTCAATTTGAAATCAGATCTGCCTATGTGGCATTGAGTCAGGGCCACCTGGTTTTAGGTATGGGCTCCATAATTTTTATTAAAGCAAAAAACTATCCCTCACCATTTTCAAACAGTCTGGCTTCCCCTCGCATCCTCCACAGTCCCCTCCCCCAAAAATCGAACCTCGCCCAAATTTTGGCGGTCGGAACAGCAGCCGGAGGAGAAATAATAGTTGAAACTCGGGTGAGCAGAGTCTCGGCTATTCTTTTCCTTTTAACTTTCGTCTTTCTTTTCAATAAAATTCCTTTTGACATTGTGTTAATCTTCTCGAAAGGCAGTTCACCCATGCCGGCGTTTCTTGTGAGGCCTGTTGTAATCTGTTTTAAGCTGCGAAATTAACCTCCCCATGGCCGCCTTGAACGGCTGGTACCAGTCACTTCATCTTCTTGGAGTGAGGAAATCGAGCGCCAATCATCAATGGAAATCCCAAAGAGGAAAAGGAAAATGTTAAAGTCGAAGATGGAGGCGAGGTCGAAAATTAGCCCAAGAAACTGATGATCAAGCAAATGCAAAATCTGTGGTGGAGGAAAATGTGAAGGAAAATGAAAATCCCATGGTAGGAAAGGAAAATGTTGAAGGAAGGAACCGATATTAACGGAAAGGAGAAACCTAGGGTTGATGAATATGTGAAAGTGAAGAAAGATTGGAGGTTCCTATTGTTAATGTTCAAGAAATCGATGCAGAAAGTATTGAGAAGAAAAGGCATCTGTTGAATCTGTCGTCCCCGGGAAAGATGTGAGGGAAAATGGATTAGAAGGGAATTGGGGTTTGTTTTATTTGAAATATGGGGCCGTGCGCCACATGAACAAATCTGATTCCAAATCAGGAACCAGAACTATTTTTATAGAAAAACTCATATTTAGTTTACAAATATAACTGAAATCTTAAATGTAAAATAAATTAAAAACCAAAAGAAGGGGAGATCTACACCACATCCTCCTTTGTCTTCTACAATTCCCTATTTTTTCTCTCTCCGAAATCTTCCACCGGAGCAAAGATCCAATACAAACACACAACTACAAAATCAAAATCCTTGAAATTTAATAGGTTTTATTTACAAATAAATAAATAAAAATAGAAGAAGATTATTTAAAAAAAATGAAATTCTAAAGAGATTGTTTACAATTTTACAAATTCGAACCAAGCAGAAAATATGTTTGGAAAAAGTTTAGTTTGAGATTAAATTGAATTGGAGAGGGTGAAAAAGAAGAAGACAGCAGAGAAAAAATTAAAGCCATGCATATGAACATTGATAATGATTTTGATTCAATCTCAATAGTGTTTGTACATTTTTCCTATATTGCATAAATTTTTCAAGCATAAAACCATTATTCCTTTAAGTTTTCAATTAATTATGGTATAGTAAAGAAATAAATTAGGGATCTTAAGTGTGGAGGAAAGAAAAAGTTTGAATCAGTGTCTTTTTTTTTTGTGGTGTACTTAAAACGTATATGAGTATAAAATAAAAGGTTATTTTGGTCATTATTAATCATTGAGCTTTTTAGTAAATAAGAATAAAAGTTAAAATTATGGCGTGTTTAGTAAAAATGGTGATGTAGATAAAACCACCCAGCATTTAATTTCTCTCATCAAATTGAAATATGAGTAGTGGGAATTTTATAGATTATGTAAAAATTTGTGATTCGAAATATAGTTGTGGATTCTATATGATATATATATATATATATTGGGATGGTTCCGCTTACAAATAGATAGATATGACATGATTTTGAAAAAGAGTCGCATCCCTTAAATTAAGATAGTCACACGTCATGTATTTATCTCGCCAAACTTAACTAAAAACATCCTATATTAAGATAATATTTATCTTTTTGCACCAATTACAACTCTCAACCTTCAAACCCTTGTGTCAAAAAAAAAAAAAAAATCAAATCCTTTTGAATAAAAAAAATGAAAATGAAAATGAAAATGCATTCCTTAAATTAAATACTTGTAAACCAAAATTAAAATTAAATTACATATATCTCAATTAAAAAAAACATAAAATTAAATTACATATATCTCAATTTAAAAAAAAATTCAATGTATCCCCAAACCAAACTTTCAGAATCAGAGATAGAATTAAAATTATGTTTCTCCATTACTGACAAGTCTACAATTTTTCGACAAACTTAAAGAAAATTCTTATAGTAAAAATAAATCAACATTTTCTTCTTTTTTTTGTGCTTCAAAAAAATTAAAAGTGGAGATTTGAAAGTGTTTAATTTCATGATTCGTAGAAGTATTAATTTTTTCACAATGCTTTATGGAGCTTTTATGCCATATTGATTTTTAATTCAAGCCTTCAATTTTAACCATTCATTTTACTTTTAGCCTGCAATATTTTGATTTTTTTTTAAATGATATTTTGATTTTTTATTATGTTTTACAATGTTTTGACTTTAGAGTCACTAGTTCTGGAGAACTATACTTTTATTTTTCTATTTTGATTTATTTACAAGTGTTTGAGAAGGAGATTTATAATTAGTTTGATTGAGATAATAAATATATAAATTAAGGAGGACGTCCTCAAAATGGAATTTGGTGGATTTTAGAAATCCATTCAATTTCATGTGTTCCCAATTTATAATTCTATAGATTCCATATAAATTCAACGTCCTCAATTTAGAATTCTACGAATTCTATAGAATCCTGCAATCCTCAATTACCCATGAACTCGGATGGATTTCATTAAATAGTGGATTTCAATGGAGATCGGAAGAGCTTCTAAGTTTAAAAATATACTTACAACATTCTTGCTAAAATCTGACATATCACCCTCGAATTCTTATGAATTTCGTAAAATCTTTTGCCATCTAGATAATTAACAAAAATTTAAAATTAAAAAATTTCAAAACCCTTTTTCCCATGTCACTCTAGTTTTTAAATAATCATATCACATTTAATTTATACAAAAATGATGAGCATAATTTATTATTATCACGGTTGATTTTTCATTGGTTTGATTGTATACCCTTTTTCATTTCTGTGTACATGGGGAATTCTATTAATGAATAAAAGAGTATCTTCTTTTCAAAATAAATAAATAATTTATTATTGTCACAATAGCACGTAATTTTTTCCTTCACAGTTCTAATTTTTAAAAAATCACATTATAATCAATCCATAAAAGAAATTTATCCATAAACGATACGTGAAATTATTATAAAAATATAATGATATTAAATTTAAAATAATTTCATAATTTTTAGTAAAAACAAATTTACAAAAACTTCATTTTTTCTAAAAATGACATCATATTCTAAGTTGTGCAAAGTAAATGAATGTCTAGGATGAAGATAAAGTATTACCAAGGTATTAAAAAGTTACAATGTAATTTCATAGATTTTATATTGGTACATAAAGTAGAAAATGATTTTATTATCTTTATTATTTTTTAATTAGAAAATATTAATTTTTTCTTTTGAAGAAAGACGAGGTTGACATTATTTGAATATTTTTCTTTTTTTTATGTTTTGATCGTTGAGTAAAAAGTCGTATAACTTTTTCTATACCAAGTCAGGATTCAACTCAAACAAAAATAAATAAATAGGGAAAAAAGAAGAATGAATAAGAATGAGGGGCAACTGGTGAAATAGGGAATTGGCAATCAAGAAAATAGGGAAAGGCTTTCGCGTTCAGTACTAGTGTGTTTGATTGTAAATCATATTTTAACACAACTGTTTTGTAATAGATGGAATATAATGTCATCATCATTTATTAAAGTTTAGAAGCAGACTAAAACTACTATTATCTGAAAAGATTTGTACTCCCATAAGTTGTAATCCACAAAACATTTGATGGTGGAACGACACTTAATAACTAAATGAATAAGAAAAATACTTTAAAGATCAACTTTAACATGGATGTTTCAATTCAACTATCCATCTACTCTCTACCAATAGTATGAATGTTTGATTGACCGTAGTCTGTAGACAATGTGTTGGACTGAACGTAGACAATATACCACCATAAATATCTTTTGGGTAGTTGTCAATTTCTATCAATGTATTTATTGAGCCTGACCAATTCGTCTTCTTGCTTCGCTAGTTGGGATGCGTCTCCAATTAATACTTCTGACTTTATGGGTCATTGTTACAGTACAATGATTCCAAATTCATGGTCTCATTTGAAGGAGCCGTGAAATATATGATGGAACTATTTTGTGATGAAGATATTTTAGTTTGTGGCGTCATCCCTGTCAACGGACATTGCACGAATTTATGATGCCATTTTTAGGATCTCGATGATGCATTCATTCGCTGTAGATGTCTAAAAGCACTCCTTTTATCTATTATTATTTTTTTTCCAATCTTTGATTAATGAATTTTTTTATATATAGATCCTTGTAATTTTCTTTGTCCTGAATTTTCTACAAAAATAAATGTTTGCGTTCTTATTTTGTCTTTGAAACAAACATTCAACTAGTTTTGAAGATACTTAAAGATACACATATACTATGGCGAAGAAATATGATACCTTCACGTCTCAATATGAATGCAGAATATATATTTGCCCCAAATATGATATCTCTAATTTAGTGAATTGGTTGATATTTCTAATTTACATCCTTTCTAAAAGTCAAACCATGTGAACTCCTTTAAGTCATCCATATCGTTCCCTTCAATGAAAGGGATTGTCCCACTTTTGTTTACAATTCACAATAGATTACAAAGGGATAATTTCCTCCCCACCTATATACCTACTAGTTGGTGTTACCGTCAGCGCTGGCGTCACACTAGCTGATGACATCAACAATACACAGTGAAAAGATGCTAATGTAGCATTAGCATGTCAACACCATATTATTGGCTTAAATGTCGACATGATAGTGCCAACCCCCACCCCAAAAAAACACTAACGTTTTGCAAATACGATATTACCGCAACAACATTTTCACTTTGTAATGCCAACGTCGAGGATTGAGTTAATGTTGTGCTAATGTGATAGAGTCAGATCAATTGAAATGTTTATATCTTAGTGGAAGAGGATCAAAATGCCAGTTATGGTCTACTGTTAGATGTCTTACAGTATTATACTGTCAGATGTCTATGTAGCATGTTAGATGCGTGTCATTTGTTATGTCACATCATTAGACATGACTTGGCGTGCCATATGAGACATATTTAACATACCACATAAGCGTCCACCACCAGACGTGCAATAGATCATTTTCAATCAACATACATGCAATGAGGCACAACTGATACTTCTTTAATTAGGACCACATCCCCAACGGATTTGAGAAAGTCTCAATTCTTCAAAACAAGCAATGAGATCGGAAGAGCATGGACACATGACGAGTTAGATCTAATTAGAAGTTTTTGTGGACTCAACTGTTAAATTTTCCTAGAGAGATTTGTTCCAATTGAACTACGCCACGTGTTTAATTCATCTTTCCCCCCAGTTTTTCTCTAACACATTATTTGAAAATATATTTTTTCCCCTTAATTTTTTCCCCTTGACTTTTTTTCTTTTAATTTTTTCACTCAACATTAAACTTGCTCTAATTAACTATTCCTTCTATGAAAAAGATTCGAGGAAAAGTCAAGAGTTGTAAAGTCAAAAGACCACAGACCATACGGCAATAAACAGTGGCTCAGTCCTATCCCCATCCGTAGTTTTCCCGGTCCCATTAATTTCCACAAGGATGTTAAGTGCTCCCCCGATTTTCTTTTTATTGTGGCATTATAATTTCATTTATTGGTTTGACTATTAATTTAATAACTACTTAAATATAATTAAATATTTTAAATTTTTATTAAATCTCCATTAGTGATTTCACCTCATTATAATTTTTATTATAATTTGATACCATAATAAAAATCAAACACCCCCTAAATTTTCCACAATCACTTTACTTGGCCATTTTTGCTATGAGATAAAGAAGACGCGTGCCTCTGAGGTCTAGATAAAGGAGGTGAGTTTTTGGGTTGGGCTAGTTTTTTTTAATTATTATTTATTTTTTTAATTGTTGTTTAGTTTGCCAAAAAAATTTTACTTCTAAACCGGTAAGAAAAATAATATGTTGATTGAGTGCATGGTATTTTAAAGCTTTTGTAACCTTCATATTTGTTTACAAAAATTACAACGGTTTGCTTGTGTTCATTATTTATTTGATTAAAGTTCCACTAACTTGTATGATTGTGTCTTGTTGGACTAGCACTCATAGACGGCTTTGAGAGTGTGCAGATAGTGCGATCGTACAGGGCCTCAAAATTAGAGGGACGCCAAAAAAATGTTATTTATTATTACAGGTGTAATGTTAATATTTTTTTTAAAAAATTTTTAAATTTTTTTGTTAAAAATTTTAGACATTATTGAGGCACCATCTTTTAGAGGTATGTATAAAATTATTAAATTAAAAAATAAATTGTATTTTATTATATATTATTATTATACTAAAAAACGAAACTAAAAATGACCTACCTTAATCATCCGATAATTGTCAAGCCCAATTAAAGCAAAATAATAATAATAATAATAATAATAATAATAATAACCATGTACAAAAAAAGTCAAGAAGTAAACTACAATCACATCACTTGATTTTCTTCTTTGCAAAGGCAAGGTAAAAGAATTATCAAACACATATTGTTTCATAATTAAAAAAGAACTGACCAACATAAATAAATTATCAATTAAGTGAAATAATTCTTTGGTTTCTAGTTTGATCATATTAGCGGTTATTCAGCATTCTCATTTTATTGATGTTCTTGTGGAGAATTTAATCTTTAATCATGTGCTTTTATTTTTCTTATCTCTAATCTCTTTTTGAATTAATTTATTTGCTTAAGTACTTTAATATTTTTACTTCTTGTTATAATTCATAAAAATTGAAATGCATCATAGAAAACAAGCATCTGAATCGAATGAATTTTTGAAGCATTGGAGATGCTTTGACATTTACTTGTACTTTTCTTTTTTATAGTGTATAAAAAATAAAAAAAATTCTAATATGATGTTTTTAATTTGAAATACGATTGCTGGAAATGTGATTAAATTTTTCTACTATAATCCTTAGTTAAACTAAAAGGGCACCATTTTGGATTGTCGCACATGACACCTAAATTCTCAAGGCTAGCCCTACAGTAGCACTCGATTTTATATGTTGATTTTTACATGGTAAATTGTTGGTGGGATTGTGTCCAAAATGTTCACCAACAAGACATCACGCGGGTTAACCCGGTGATGTCTCGCGGGTGAACATTCCTCGGGATTGTGTAATGTAATTTCTGCCGATTTATTTGATTAAAGTTCTACTAACTTGTGTGATTGCGTCTTGTTGGACTAGTACTCTATTTTATACGTTGATTATTACACGGTAAATTGTTGGTGGGGTAATGTAACTAACATAGGTACAATTATATAATGTAAATTAACATCCGCATAGCTTAAAAAGTTAATTTTCCCCCCATTAATAACCCCTTGAAAAAAATTTGTCCATGAGCACTTAATTGTAATTTCACCTCAGGCATACAAGTCGCAGAAATTATCTTATATAAAATGGATATATTTTATGGTGTCTATTATAATATCTAGTGGATTATGTGTCTAATGGGGCTTGCCACATAATCCATTGGATAATAGTGTCATAGAAAAACTAATATAATATATGCCTCTGTTTTTGGTAAGATTAACTGATCAGCAGAGTAAGAACTTTAATCATGTCTGCCGCCTTGAAGATTCCTGGTTTTCTTTTCTTGTTTAGCCTGCTGACAAGGGTTAGCTCCTTGAATTATCTCTTTCAAAGGTGCCTAAATTCAAGTGTGTACAATCCCAACAGCACCTACAGGGCCAACTTGAATCAGGTTTTGCTCAGCTTATCCTCCAACAGCTACCGAGAAAATGGATTTTATAGCTCAGCAATCGGCCGCGGTCCTCCAGACAGAGTTTACGGCCTCTTCCTGTGTAGAGGTGACGTTAATACCCCCGTTTGTCAAGAATGTGTGAGAAATGCTACCACTCAAATCTTACAGCGTTGTCCCAAAGAAAAAGCGGCAATTATTTGGTATGATGAGTGCTATTTGCGTTACTCGAATCAATCCATATTCTCCAGGTATGATCAATATCCCAGGCTACTCCTGTATAACACCCAGAACGTCACAGATCAACCAGACAGATTCCCACAGTTGTTGGGGGATACGATGAACGAAACAGCTACAGAAGCAGCAAATGATGCTACTCCTGGTAAGAAATTTGCTACAAAAGAAGCTAATTTCACAGCGTTTCAGAAGCTCTACACTATGGCCCAGTGTACCCCTGATCTTTCCAGCAGTGATTGCCATACTTGCCTCCGAGATTGTTACAAGAATATATCAATATTTGGCTATAAGGCGCAAGGAGGAAGAGTTGTTTACGCCAGTTGTGCGATTAGGTATGAGATGTACCCATTTTATAATATTAAGCGGGCCCCTGTACCCTCTCCAGCGACGACTCCGCCTCCGCCCGGGCCTCTCTCCAATCAAGGTAACACTTCACCGTTCTTAGTAATGTATCCTTATTATTATTAATTATAAATTATAGACTTTTCAAGGTAGAAACCTGTACTAATTGTTCTGTTTCAGGTGCAGGAAATGGGGGGAAATCAAGACAAGTAGTTATCATTGCAATAGTCATTCCAATTGCGGTTTCCGTGGTTCTTTTCTTGATAGGCTGCTTCTTCTTGACTAGGAGAACAAAGAAGACAACTTATGATTCTGTTAGCGAGGAAAATGGTATGCAACAGATTCATTTTTATAAAATTAGTGTTCACAACACCTGAACTCATATTTATTTTGTCAGCTACACGTTTCCCTATTCTAAAGAATTCAATGTTCATTTGCCATTTGTTGTGTTTAGATGAAGGAAATGAGATATCAACAGTTGAATCCTTGCAATACGATTTCAACACCATTCGGCATGCTACCAACAACTTTTCTCCTGATAACAAAATCGGTGAAGGTGGATTTGGAAGTGTTTACAAGGTAATTACTTAAAGAAGTACCTCACATAATTAAGAAAAAAAGTGATCAACTCTAATTTATATAGTAATATCTAGTAATACTACTGAGTAAACTCTTGTAGGGTATTCTTTCAAATGGTCAAGAAGTAGCTGTAAAGAGACTCTCGGAAAGTTCTGGGCAAGGGGCAAAGGAATTCAAAAACGAGGTTGTTCTAGTCGCCAAGCTTCAACACAGGAATTTAGTAAGACTGCTAGGATTTTGTTTGGAAGGACAAGAAAAAATACTTGTCTATGAGTTTGTGCCCAACAAAAGCCTCGACTATTTTCTATTTGGTAACTATTATCAATCTCAATACATTGGCCTGTAGAAATAAAGTTTCCAATATGAATTTTTATACCTTTGCTGTTTAAAGTTCTTCACAAGTGATTCATTTCTATTAATCGATGTAAAGATCCTGAGAAACGGCAATTGCTGGATTGGCCAACTCGTTACAAGATCATAGGAGGAATAGCACGTGGACTGGTATATCTACATGAAGATTCTCGTCTACGAGTTATACATCGTGATCTCAAAGCTAGCAATATATTGTTAGATGGAGATTTGAACCCAAAAATATCAGATTTTGGTATGGCAAGAATATTCGGTGTTGATCAGTCTCAAGGAAATACAAATCGGATTGTTGGGACATAGTAAGTTCTACACTATTTTCATGTCTTGCTTCTTTGACTATATAATATATTTGTCAAATTAAATCCTTCTTAAGTTTATCTCATGAGGTCTTTTTGCGTTATAGTGGTTACATGTCTCCTGAGTATGCAATGCATGGACAATTCTCCATAAAATCTGATGTATTCAGTTTTGGCGTCCTTATTCTGGAAATCATAAGCGGCAAAAAAAACAGCAACTTCTACCAATCAGATGGTGCTGAGGATCTTTTAAGCTATGTAAGTGTAAAGCACTTCAGATTATTACCGAGACCTATTTGATTATGCAATTTGCAACCCCACGTAGAAGCAAGTAGTTAGATAGCTCTCATATCGAGAATAAACCACCAAATATTTCGAGGCGTCTTGTGTATTTCTAGCTGGTTTCCTTTTGTTCATTGTAACCAGTGTAATAAGGTTTTAAGATTTAGAAGTTAGGCTGACTATTGACGTGCAGGCTTGGAAGCTTTGGAAAGAAAACCACCCCTTGGAATTGATGGATCCAACCCTGCAAAACTTGTATGCTAGAAATGAAGTAATTCGTTGCATACAGATAGGGTTATTGTGTGTTCAAGAAGACATTGATGATAGACCAACCATGGCATCCATCAATTTGACGCTGAATAATTATTCAGCCACTCTTGCCGTACCGCAACAACCTGCATTTTTCCTTCATAGCAGAACGCAGAGCGCCCCCAAAGGACAAGATTCTGACAAATCCACGTCAACCTCCACAGCATTCTCTAGAAATGAAGTATCAATTACTGAATTATATCCGAGATAAAGAGATCTCTTGCATTATATACTTTATATTTTTTTCTGCCGCTTTGTGTTTTTTGTAATTTGGTCGCACGTTGGATCCCTTCAATCCAGTGTGCCTTGTGTTTCCTGAGCTCACTGGGCTTTTACGAATGGCACATTTCAGGGTTCTGAATTAATAATAATATAATAATTTATCAAAGCATTGCCCTTCGTCTATGGAATTAATTAACACGGGTGATAATGGATTATCATTACTTCCAGATGTATTTTTTTGAAAAGTTATCCCAAACATATTAGGTAGTAAATACTTAAATACATGTAATTTTATAATGATTGAGCTTACAACAAAGTATAATGCAATTTATTTAGACCAAATGTCTTCCATTCATTTGACATTTAATTCTTATTGGAAAATTAGGAGGCAAAGGTACGGCTGCCCTGCCCGCTTTAGTTCAAATAGTTATGAGATGCCAATTATTCTAGTGTGATTTTTAATGAGTTAGATCTTACTCCTTGTAAAAAGCCAGACTGCCAATATAAATCAGCCAAGTGACTTGGCCATGGCTGATTTTTATTGACACCCTAACTCTGTACAAGGAGTCAGATTTAACTCATTAGAAAAACTCATTATTCTAGAAATGAATTTCTAATCAAAATTAATAAAATAACATGACATAGAATAATTTGTCTATATTATTTTTGGTTCTTTGGAGATAAGGCATATATGTCCCTCTCCTTCATTGTAAATACCTTATTTTTCGTCTAATAATATTTTGCTCTTCACATACCTGTAATTTGTCTATATCATTACCTTGTACATAAAAGGTGGACACAAATTATGACACAAAAATATATATTTTTGCCTTTCATTTAAAGGTGATGTTACGTCTATAAAAACAGAATCTTCTAAATGCAATTTGTGTCTATTTTGTATTTATAATACAGCATATCTTTGTATAAAATGCTAAACATTACAATACTTTTCAACTAGATACAACATACTCTGAACTTCATGACATGCCACTTATAAACACGTTGTGCTTTCAGTTGCATCACCACATTTTGGAACTAGAAAAATTGTATATTTGACACTAAGAAATCAGTTAATTAATATTTTAGAATTTAGTGAATACTCGTCTTAAAAGCTTTCTCTTTTTTTTTTTTTTTCATATATATTATAAGGGATTATAAGGGAGGGTAATTGAATCCTTGAATTAAGGTGTGGAAATTCACTAATATGCCGTCATACTTGTCCAAGCATTGAATATCGTTTTCAGGAAAATAGGAGGTTGGGAAGTTAAAGCTCGAGGAAAAGTCAAGAGTTGAAAAGGATCTAGAAATCATTGAACATCAACAGTACTGTCATTTACTCCTGTCCTCATCGATACGTATCTCAGTCCCATCTCCTTTTTGCCTAATTTCCACGCCGATAATGACTGCCTTCGTGTATTTGTGGCCGAGGTAGCTTAATAGA
>CAVNYN010273654.1:0-51689 GCA_963692815.1 Nyctanthes arbor-tristis
AACATCTATAGAGAAAAAAGACTAAGAAAATAAATTATTTGAGAAATACTTAAGTATTGTAGATGTACCATCTTATGGGATACATCTGACCAATAATACAATGATATTAATAAATGTGTTAATGTCAATATAAAATTTCTTTTAACAACAAACAAAATCAACACCATTAATTACTTGTCCACACTCTCCTCTTTCTCTCCCTCCACTACCCACTCATGATCATTCGTCAATTAATATTGCCGTCCACATGTTAATCTCTTTTAATTTGTGAGTGAAATGCTTTTAAAATTATAACACACGTTATATTAAGTATAGTTACATTTTTGCTATTAAGGGAAAAAAACTATAAATACATTCTTTTAAGTATCATTTGAAGAATTTTATAATTATATTTATATGAATATATGATATGTATTATACCTTTAAAAATATTTCAATCTATTTTAATAACAATGTTGCCTAATTTGTTTGTTAGTTATAATTTTTGTAGTGTTGTAAATTGGAATATTGTCTCGCTATTGAAGATTATCTATTAACAAAATTGTCCAAGCATATTTCATAAAGTTCTTCTCAAAATTATGCCGTAATCTTGAAAAGTCTTTGTAGAAAAACCAAATCTTGTAACAAATACGCCAACACTTGACATAATTATAGTATATTAGAACATACATTATATTCATATAATAGTAATTATTATTAAATGTTTCAAATAGTACACGAAGGAAAACTTAAAATCATTCCAAAATATATTATAAAATAATATTTCAAAAGATGAATTTGTTAATTTTTTGTGCAATTGTAGTCCAGAATTGGGTGATTAATGGGTCATGGAGAATGGAGAAATTAGTGTGAAAAGAGAAGAAAATTTTCACTCACAAAACGAATTAACTGGTGTATTTTAAGAAAAAGAGAAAAGAGGCATCGACAGACAGGAAGAGAGAGAATACATGTGAGTTGTTAATGGGGTTAATTTTATTTGTTGTTAAAAAGAAATTATATTGACATAGACACATTTAATATATGTTATTATATTATTAGTCGAATGTACCACATAGGATGATACATCCGCAATACTTAAGTATTTCACAAATTATTTACATCCGCTACAACTTAATCGTTACAAGATAAATGATACAGAAATAAAGATTAAAAATAGTCACAAAAATTTCAAGTTAGATCACAGATGTCAAGAAAATAAAATTTAGCCATATATTATTATAACATAATTACATTATGTGTCTTTAGCTATTAGTGTGACGCAAATAAATAGATTTTTTTTGCACAAAAAAAGAGAATAAATCAGTTGATTTACTCCAAGTTATTTTGAACTAAGTTTCTATTTATAATATAAATTATTTTAAAATATGGAGTCTCTTTCAAGTATTTCCCAAAAGTTTTATTAAACAACGTCCCTCACATTTGGCATAGCTGGAAACATGCTATGTGGATTTAAAATACACATAGTTTAAATTTAAAATATATGTGGTGTGCATCGATACACGCTACATGGGTAGGAAGTTTTAACAAAACTTTTGGGAATTGTTTGAAAATTTTCCTTGAAATAGGTTTCAGAGTTATTCTAAAATAAATTTTGATTTCCATATCACTAATGACTCTGGGAAGAGAATTTTGAAAATTAAACAAACATAAATAATAAATAATAAATAGAGATAATATCAGACAATTAGTTTATAATACCTTAATTTTTGAATAATTCAGTAGCGGGAAGAATTTTTTAGAGGAAAGAATAATTCTAAAAAATACTAATCCACATGGGCAGTGGATAATAAAAAATAATAAAAACTCGTAATTATATATAAATGCTAAAAAATAGAGATGAGCAAACTAAAATAAGAAAAGGAATATAAAAAAACTAATAAACTAATATAAATTATTGAAACCTCATGATGAATATCCAAATAAGAAAAGTTTAAATTTTAAAACTAAAAAAACGAGGCTTCTAAGTTTTCCAAATTTTTTTTTATTTCGTTTTAATGTAAGTGTTCATTTTTTTGCATTATCTAGATTAGTAAGTTAACTTTACGATGAAAAAACTTGTATATTGACAAAACTAAGCTAATTCCAAATCGTTCTATATTCGAAAGACTTTCATTAAGAAACCCGATCATGGAGATCAATAGTGGCTGAGTTTAAGTTTCTTAACAAAAAATGATTTTCTTTAAATTATAGATCTAGAGTTTTATTCACTGCAAGCAACAACATAAAATTTTTGTAGACAATAATTTTCAATAATTATAGATCTTGAAAATTGCAATTGAAATTCCAAATCCAATTGGAAACTCTTGTATTATATAATATTACATTAGATTAGATTTTTCTCTCGTACGATACGCGGGTATAAATCTAGTAAAAAAGTTATATAACAAATGTAGTTTAATAAAAATTTAAATACTTGATATTATAAAAGAATATAAAAACTATGACATTTATAAATGTAATTTGTATTATAAAAAGAAGTCTTAAATCAAATTGTATTATAAGTCTTTCTTGCAATAAAAAATGTGTCATCTATATATAATCCAGATAGAATTTTTCCGTAAATAATGTGATCTCCATGTCTTGAGATTATAAGTCTCGTCTCACTATACAATGTAGTCGAATAATAAAAATTCCGTAACAATATATAAAGAATAGTGATCTTTAATTTTAACTTATAGTTGAAAATTCTATGATATCGTATCTCATTCAAGAATTTGGATTTGTAAAGATTTTCAGTGAAAGTTGTTGTTAGAATGTGATGAAATGATAGTATAATTATCTCTACGATGCACGGTAATCGGTAAAAATTTATTTAAAATTATATGTCAAGATAGACGTTAAATGCTTTGTGAACCTAAAATTATTCTTTTACTTTTCCTCTTCAGTAAAATATATCATTTAAAGTAATTATTTTCTTATTATTGGAGACTATAATTTGATTATGATAAGGTAATAACGCAGCGTTAACAAAGTGACTTTCTTATAATTACGTATAACTTTAGTGATATATAATTATTGATAATTAAAGTGAAGAGACTTAATTCCTATTAAATTAAAGTTCTTGATATAATTATTGACAGTTAAATATTATTTATCTATTTGCAGGTAAAGTAAAAATTAAGTGACATTTGATACAATTAATTTTATCATAATTTACATTTCTTTTTTCCTTGGTGACAGCCGAAACAAAAAGTATCTTGGATAATTGATAAAATAAAAAAAGATTCATATAATTCACATTGACAATAAATTTTGATACCAGAATTCAGGTTGGGAAAAGAGCCAGTAAAAATATTAGAAGATAAAGTAGTCAATTGGATTGAGCTCATATAGTAAAACCTAAAAAATATTCACATGGCGCAACCCATTTTATTCATAAAAGTGTTTACACATGATTACATTATTATAGTATTATAAAAAAAATAATATCATATTTTATATTGTATCCGTGCATACTTTAGATAAAAAACTAAAAATGAAAATAAAGAATAGCTATCACTAAATACAACAAACGAAATCTCTTAAAAGATGAGATACCAAAATATCAAAAAAATCATACAATACTAATGTCATTGTCAATAGTAGAATCAAAAAAAAGTCTCACTCATGCGTTACACAGATACGTGTTATCGAATTTGCGTAACAAAATCAGTAAATATATAATTTTAATTTAGTATTTGACGAGTTAAAATAGTATTTTATTAATAACACATCAATAGTTACACTTTTATATTATCGATTAATGTTTTACTATATTTTACTTTTAAATCATCTAACATATTTAATATTATTATTTAATAGTCTAATAATATGTATCAAGCTGATACCCGTATTCGCTTTATTCCCATTCAGATAAAAATTTTCATACTCATATAAGAAAGTACTTTAGACATACCTTTTTTAACCAGATAATACATTATTTCCCTATATACCCTTTTAATTGGGTGATACTTTGTTTTATTTTGTACAAGTACCTATAATATCATAATGTTATTATAGTCTAGCAAATAACAAATATAATCTTTAAAAAAAACATGATTTTATATTGACAATTGTTATAGTTAGTGTACATTTGTATCAAAATTGACGTGTAAGTTTTTTTAAAACATTATGTCATAAATAGAGTACGATATGTCAGTTACATTGTCTAAAATTACGAATTGGTATGTGAATCACAAATCATCGCCGGATATTTATGGTAAAATGTCTGAGTATTGAGCATGAATTTGATTACATAACTGAGTCCATAATTTTGGATCCCTTCCAAACACATCATTCAAGTTCACAGGTCCAACCTATATAAAATTTTAACAATTATCAATCAAATGATTGAATTACAATCAACTATAGTAACTATGAGTCTGGCATCTCACTCGTGCGTTGTATGAGAAGATAATTCTAAAAAAATTAATAACAATGAACAATAAGATATTGAATAAATATATGCTATTGGATTTGCATTAAAAAGTAGAAAATATGCCGTTTTGATTTAGTGTTTGACACGTTAAATTAATGTTTTATTAATAATATATTAATAGTTACTCATTTTTATACTCGATTAATAGTTTACTATATTTAACATTTATATCATCTAACTTATTTAATATTATTAGTTAACAGTCTAGGAATACGTATAGGCATGTATATACCCATATTAACTTTATTCCGTTCACATAAAAATTTTATACCCATAAGAAAGTACCCTCTCAATATACCATTTTAACTAAATAATACATCGTTTCTCCACATACATTTTTAATTGCGTGAAACTTTATTTTATTTTATACGAATACTCATATATAATATCATGTTGCTATTTTAGTCTGTCGAATAACAAATATAATCCTTAAAAAAGTAGCATATATATAAGCAAATTAATGTGTGGTATTTTTATACCGCAATTTTTCCGCTAAAAAGTCTATTAATAAGGACTTTTTGGATATTTTATTTCATATTACAGTAACGTATGTGGTTTTACTTTATTCATCCAGTTTTTTGAAATAAGATTCAATATTTAATTTAATAACTAACACATATTTCTCATCATTTACTTGTTTAAATTATGGATAAATTTGATTAAACAATTATAGATAAATGTCCATATCATTAAAATATTTGTAGTTTATAATTTTTTAATCAAGAAATTTGTAGTTTACAATTCATAAATAATGAAAATTAATCTCTCTCTCTATGTATTTCTCTCTCTATATATATATATATATATATAAGTAAAGTTTGTTTTACTCAATTTGATTGTCAGGCACAATTAAAAATAATTTTCCTATTCATTGTGTTGTTTCTTTAAGAAACCAACTTTCTGACAACATTATTCTATTATTATATTTTTCCTTTAATTATTTAATTTAATATTTTTATTTTGAGACTCTATCTAAATATGAATTTAATGTTTTTATTATAAAACCCTATCTATATATTATATTTTGGTTAAATATGAGTCCTTCTATGGAACCAGGTGTCTGGCTCCTTATAGAGCTAGGCACACTAGTGTTTACACTTCACCTAGGCCAGGTGAAGTGTAAACACTTTATTTGATGTCTGGCTCTACAAGGAACTAGACCACGACGCTCTTCCGATCTACCTGGTTTCTTAGAATTTTTGGGTTAGATATATCACATATTTACCTAATTAATTTTAATTTTACTCTGTCTGATTGTATAATTTCATAATTTTATTTTGTTCTACTATATTATATTTTACATTCTCAGCATAATATATCCATGAAACGCACAGATACAAAGCATAATAGTCTGTAAATGTACAGGTGTGAAAGTGATATAGATTATGCTATCGAGTTTTATTGCCTTTAAAGGAAATAAAAAACAAGAACTAAAAAAATATTATTAGTTCAATTATTATATTTTACCTTATTGCTCCATTTTTCTTTTAATCATTTAATTTAATATTAGATTTTCACCCGTGTGTTGTACGGGAAGAATACATATCAAATTATTTAAAAAAATAAATAATATCAAATTTTATAAATTTTTTTATATGGTAAAATTTTATAAGGTTACGCTACTCAATAAGGAATAATTGGTTTTTAACATTAATCAAACAATAATGTAATTTTTTTATTGTTATCTTAAATTAACTATAATTTACAATAAATTTTAACCTGATTGTTATCGTTAACATAAATAAATATCATTTTATTTTTTTACACTAATTTAAATAGATAACATTGCACGAAATAATTGTTAATTGGATGGTATTATCTTGTACTCTCTAAAAATATTTCTTATTCAAAACCAAGAAAGTCAGATAACATGAAGATTATATAAAGTAATACTACATAAAAATAGTCATATATAAAATAGTCGTAATTATTAATATTATTAATATTCATTTATACGACAAAAACTAGGAAAAAAATTACGATTATAATTTTCAATTAACTTAAACAAACTATATATATGTTTAACTTCTATTAATTATAAATTAGAAATTTAAAAATATGTTAGACAATCCGATGATTAAATTTATCTATAATTTAAACAATTAAATGATGATAATTATCTATTAGTTATTAAATTTAGTTGTGAATTTTACTTCAAAATAGTGAATGGATAATGCAAAAATGAATAAAAAAATTTTAAAAAAATTTAAAAATCCAAAATACCTTATAGATTTCCGCAATATAAATCAAAATGTCTAAAAAGACCCTATTATTAATATACCACATATCCTTTCATTTAATTAATATAAATTTTTTCAAATTTAATATTCTATCTATAGATTACATTTTGGTTACACTACTAAAAAATACGCAGTTACCGACGGTCAAAATCCAACGGTAATGGTCAAATTCCATTGGAAATTTAAGTTACTAACAGGAAACAGTGGTCGGAAAACTCTGTCAGTTGTAAGCTTGTTGGTGATCACCGACGACCTTTTTTTATTGACATTGGTGATTACTGACAGTTCACTTTCGTCGG
Organism: Nyctanthes arbor-tristis; assembly: GCA_963692815.1. Classification (NCBI taxonomy): domain Eukaryota; kingdom Viridiplantae; phylum Streptophyta; class Magnoliopsida; order Lamiales; family Oleaceae; genus Nyctanthes; species Nyctanthes arbor-tristis. The sequence goes on from CAVNYN010273654.1 coordinate 6,957, forward strand.
TGATTACCGACGGCAATTCTTGCTGTCGGTAATTTATTAACATAATAATAACTATTATATTTTCTGGTTCCAGCCCACCCACCCGTTCGCCCGACCCGCTCGTGTACCCGCGAAACCAACTCGATCCGGCTAGATAATAAATCAATGTCATTTCTCTTTTTGCACTTAAGGGAATCTGAACCTCTAACCTAGTGGTTTCGGTGGCAGAGTCCCAACCACTAGGCTAGTGATGCTTTTTGGGATCTAAATTTGTCACCAATATATTTAACATATATTTATATAGTTTGTACAATTTAAAAAATAAGTAATTTTTTAAAACTAATAATACAAGTAAAAATATAATATATGTTTGTGTGTGTGTATATATATATATAAAGTAGATAAAATAGTTAATACTGTGCATTATCTATCTATGCTTTATCATTTTAAGTTTTTGTTACATATAAAAATTTGAAAGTTTGAAATTATAAACATAATTAGAATTTTACAGTGTCATTTACAAGTTGTAAATTTAAAAAATTATCATTTTAACTGTGTATTCAATTTTCATATGATAGTGATTAAGATATTTAAATTTCCATGCATGTGTTCTTGAATTTTCATATATCTGATCTTTTTTTTTTTTTAAAAAAAGTAACTTATATCAAAATATTTTTTATTTCCAAACATTAATAAATGAAAAAAAAAAAACATTTGTATCGTTGAAGGTTTTATTTCAATATATTTTTTCTTTAAAAACCTTATTTCACTTTACTTAAATCTCTAGGTAATAGGAAATTTGGATTACATGTTATTTGATATATTGTAAGCTTAACATGTGTATTTTTTTTTTTTTTGAAGGGAAAACATATGTAATTTTATGTATCAATATAAAATATATAAAATATAACTCGGAGTGTAATTTTAAAAAACAAATTACTGAAATTTTAACACACACATTCATCACATTACTTATTAAAATGGTATATTATTGCTACAAACAATTACATTTCTTGGCTAAGTAAATTGTTTAATATTTTCGACTACATAAAAATTGACTAAAGATTACTGATAGCATAGAAAATTGTTAGAAATTTTCGATGATAGGAAAAAGCCATTGGTAATTTACGACAACCAAATGATTTCATCGGTAATTACCGATGGTAGACCTCAATCCGTCGGAAATTTCTGACAGAAAAGAAAGACCGTCGGTGATCACCTATGGTGTCACACTGCTGTTAGTAATCAGTGACAGTAGTGTCACGCCGTCGGTAATTACCGACGGTTCTTTTCCTATCGTCGATGATCACAGATGGCGTTCCTGCCGTCAGTGATAACCGACGTTAGTGTCCCATGGTCGGTAATTACCGACGGCAAGGAGTGCTGTTGGTGATCACCGACGGTCTACGTTTTCTGTCGAAAATTTCTGACGGATTGATGTTTACCGTTTGTAATTACTGACGGCTTGGTGGCCGTAGGTAATTACCGTCAGTGCTAGTGAGTTTTCTTGTAGTGTTAGATATTATACACATTTGCCTAACAAGTTTGAATTACATGAAAATAGATAATATATCAATCTTGATTTCAATATTACTTTCCTTTAATATTATATTTTTCCTTTTAATCATTTAATTTAATTTTTTTATTTTGATACTCTATCTACATATTACTTTTTGATCGATATATATCATATTTGCGTAATGGATTTCAATTTTACTTTATTTGATTGTATAATTTCATCATTTTATGATCTTCTACTCAATTGTATTTTATTTTGTCAGCATAATATGTCCGTAAAATGCACGATTGTAAAACTAATATGGATTATACTATCATGTTTTATTGTCTTTAAATGAAATAAAAAAAGAATTAATAAAAAATTATTGGTCCAATTATTATATTTTTCCTTTTAATATTTTAATTTAATATTTTTATTTTGAGACTCTATCTTTATATTACATTTTAGTTGGATATATCTTATATTTGCTTAATGGATTTGAATTACATGAAAAAAGATAACATATCAATCTAGATTTCGATATTATTATTATATTTTTCCTTTTAATCATTTAATTTAAAATTTTATTTTGGGATTCTATATGTATATTTTATTTTGGTTCGATATATCTCATATTTACCTAATGGATTTCAATTTTATTTTATTCAATTATATAATTTCATGATTTTATGATCTCCTACTCCATTGTATTTTACTTTGTCACTATAATATGTTCATGAAATGCACGGATGTGAAGTATAACATGTCCATAAATATAGAGTGTGAAATTAATATAGAATTATGCTATTGAATTTTATTGTCTTTAAAGGGAATAAAAATAAGAATTAATAAAAATAATTATTGGTTTAACGAGATGGCGATGGAAGAATTTAAAATTATGTCATCAAAATAAAGAATTGATTGCATACTACTTGTAAACATAGGATGCATATTATTACGTACATGTTGTGTTTTTTAGTTTCTTTATGATATTAAGCCTGACAAATACAATTTTATTACATTTTATGTATGAAATTCCTTTAGAGTGGAAATTTAGTTAATATGAATAAGAAACTTAATTGCCGTGTTCGTCAAATAATGGTAAAACAATAGAAATAAATATGAATGAGGAACTTAATAAGTTTCTTTTTGGAACTTTTATTTTTTATGAATCATCTTAATGAAATTGAATACTTAATTAATTAAACATGTATATCGTTAGCTTAGATCAATTGAAAATTATAATTGTCATTTTTTCTTAATATTTTCCTTTATAAATATTAATAATTACGATTGCTTTTCTTTAAAGTGATAAAAATTTTACATACTGTAATTTATTTATTTCGTAACTATAGGTCAAAAACAAAGTGTAATTTTTGTTGAAATTTTTGAATCTCAAGAAGATAAATTTAAAGATAGCAATACAAAACAATGTTCTTCTTCTCAATTGGGTTAATCATATTATAAGAAGTTAATTAATATTCAAATAAAAGATAAAGAAAAATATTCACATTCATGTTTATTCAGGAATCCAACCAGATCGGAGAATGCATTTTCTCAATTCTACTTTTCGTATAAAACTATAACATTAATTAAATTGATTCTTTATTTATTACATAAATCTAATATCATGGGTTTATGAATTTAGAGATGCTGCAAACAAAATGACTTAAAACATTGTAGAAAAATTGACTTATTAATTGGGGTAATAGCTTGTGGCAATTTATTTATGTACAAAATAAAGAAAATTTTTATTTTCGATTCTTATAGTTTTTTATTATAAAAATTAAAATAGATTAATTAAGATTTTTCCGGTGTATGTAGAGAGAAAAAGATGTGAGGGGAGAAACATTCATACTTGTTAAGTATGGGATGGTTAGTTGTGTCTTTTTAATTTTGATCATTTTAGTATATTTCAGAAATTGGTGAATATTAATAAAAAAAAGTAGTGCCAATATAAATAGTCTTTAAGTATCTATGTGGCTGATAATAATATTTTTTTGAGTGAAAATAGGCGAGAATAGAAATATATAAATGAAAATTATTAACAAATAAAAGAGTTAACATAATGGTTTAAAAGTATATTACTCTTAACATGTAGGTCACGAGTTTAATTATTCATTATTATATTTGTGTCAATTTTTTTTATTTAAAGTGACAACAGGTGTGGTATAGCGTTATAAGTAATTGTGTCAGATAGAGCTTTACGCGGTAAAGATTTTTTAATTGTATTAGATGAAATTACAATTATGCCAGACAAACTGTCATTTAATATATATATATATATATGATGATTTAGCTGTCCTAATTTTAATATGATATATGATGATTTAGCTGTCCTAATTTTATATTCAAAATCTCAACATCAACGTTGCATAATATAATCTCAAGGCCAACACTACAAAACAAAAATCTCAAGGCCAACACTACAAAACAAAATCCCAAGACCGACACAGGAATCAAGAGTTCATGGTCGAATGTTTGCATCCAAGACATGCTCATAAGCGTGTCTAAACATAGGCCTATAATCAAATGTTTCCATCCAAGACACGCCATAAGCGTGTTTGAACATAGGCCTTCTAGGTGGGTTGCTTAGGGCCCCAACCATGAGTCACAAAAAAAAAAAAAAAAAAAAGCCGTGACTCAACAAAAAAAGCCTCGAAATTAAAAATTTATTACTAATTTTATACTCAAAATCTCAAGACCAGCCCTGCAAAACAAAATCTCAAGACCAGCCCTGCAAAACAAAATCTCAAGACTGACATTAGAACCAAAAGTTCATACTAGAATGTTTGCATCCAAGCCATGCCTATCAGCGTGTCTGAACATGGGCCTTCTAGGCGACAGGCACTTAAGGCCTCCAATCATAACTCAACCAAAAAAAAAAACCATGACTAAAAAAAAAAAGCCCTGAAATTAAAAATTATTACTGAAAGTTTAAATATTTATATTTTAAGTAAATGATAGAATATATAAAAGTGACATATTATTTAACAAAGGAGAAAAAATTAATTGCTAAGTGTAATTAATAATCAATTTAATTCATATGACTAACATATTTATATATTTAATTTATTAATAGATTCTACAAATAAATTTTTTCAATATAAATTCTAGCCTAAGCCCGCCGAAAAATTTTAATTTAAAAATTGCTTAGAGACCCCGAAAAAATTGGAATGGCCCCGGCCATTCCATGCAAGACATGAGCAAAGCAATGCAATGTAACCCAACAGGGAACTGCTATTAAGATTGTATCTTCCTGTGTATTAGATACGTATACAACAAACTACAAAGTCCATTGGACACTATCCAGATTCTGTGACAGGCTCTCATTAGACACACTGGAGGACCCATCCCTTAATGTATTCAATGAAAGCCTACCACATAATCTATTAGACACCATACACAGTATCCAATGGACCCCATAGAGTATGTGATGAGTAATGTTGCTGCCGGTGAATGAATGAGAGTTTCAGCTCGCCTTCTTGATCCTTGAGCAAGAAAGATAACGTTAATATCTACTGTCTACCAACACTGTTTCCTGCTAAAATTGTCTGACAAAACTATATTACGTAAAAGACGTTCAAGTCTTCGAGCACCAGGTCCGGGTTTAAGCTTTGTCCGATTTCCAACTTCGGAGCAACGAGGGCTGCCAGTGCACCAGCCACCAGGTGTGAAGCTCCCATTTTCTCGCCTCAGTAATTCTTTGTCAATCTTGTTAAGGACAAGAGTGTTCTGCTTGAACTTACGTGCAAAGGGAGCATCACTTGCAATCATTTTATCTGTATCATTAACGGAAAGTGTATGGGGATGCTGTTTCGGGGGATTATCCCAAGAAATGTAGTGCATGTCATGGTTGACGACGGTTGGGACAAAGTCTGGAACGTTGCAAATAACGGTCTGAAAGTAGCCTTCAGGGGAGGACACAAAGTTTGTATAGTACATTAGTAGAGTTCTAGGAAGATTATCCCAACCCCATATGCAGTATTCCACAAATGCACGGGAGAGGATCATCCAAGCCGAACCTGCAAAAAGTGAACTTTAGGACGCCAACGGACCAACCCCATAAATAAAACCCTAAAGTCAAGATTCAAAGCCAGAATGCATAGGAAGCAGATCATTTTCATGGGCCAGTAGCATTTATTTTTATACTCAATTTCCTTAACACAGAGAACTTCATCAAGTTCCAGCTTGGGAAACATGCCTCATTATGTATTACAAATCAAACTTATTTTAAGGTAGATAATTCTCATGAATATAGTTGATAAGCTTTCATCTGCTTCTCCAATAAATTTCCCATCCCACCCCTGACCCACCCAAAAAGGGAGAGGGGGGAGGGAAAAAAGCAAGCGCGCACACACAAACAAAAGAACAACCTGATGCAGCCAGATAACAATTAGCATGACCACATCAAACAAAAATCTCCAAACCATAAACCAAAGGAGCAGCCTACTGAATAAAATTTTTGATAAATGCATCCAATGTTCAACTGGCCCCAATAAGAACTTCAATGCAGCCATACATTCCCATGCCCCGCGAATATATCCAATATTCACTAGGCCTAATATATATTAATTAGATGTATGAACTCACCAGTATACAATCTGAAAGCTGTGGGCAAATTTCTCCGAGGTCTGACCGGAAAGATATCGGACTTGTTTATTTGGTAGAGTCCAGGATCTACAATCAGCGGCATTGCCCTTTGGCCCCTGAAATGGATTTGAATATTTAAAAAAAATTCTATTTGTTTCAGACTTCCAGTTATCATCCATCTCTGCACAAAAAACTTACTCTTTCCAGCCTAAACGACTCGTATGGTCAATGAAATTTAATTCCCGTGATAAATTGGTAAATGCATAAAGAAGATCTGCAAGAAGAAAATTTATAGTTAAAAGATAAAAATGAAGATATAAATCTGAACACAAGAATATCATATTTTAGCCAGTAGCTGTAATTAAAAACATAATGCACAAAATCTTGCATGATAGAGACAAACTCACCATCTTGAGTAACCAAGGGGTAATCTGATGCACTAAGATTAATAAACCAATCCCAATCCTTGTATCTTTTGAGAAGAATGGCACATGCATGAAGAGTATTAGAAACCATAGTAGGCCCTCTATAAGTGACCATATTTGCTTTAGCATTCATGTATACATTTCCAATCTTTGCAAAAATGGGATCCTTTTCGACTCGTGATTGAAGCTCCAATCTATCCGCTACTGGTGCCTCTAGATCCAGATGAACAACATAATAATTCCACGGATGGTACAGTACCTGAAGCGTCCTCCAGAGCTTCTCCAGGTCGCCTTTTGACCCAGAAATCAAATAAGCAAATTTTGGAACGGAAGGTCCGGGAGGAGTTGGTGGGGCTTGCTTACTCTGTGTCTCGTTAACATAACGACTGCTTTGATTTGTTGTAACGCGAGAGTGGAACAAGGGAAATATTGAATTGATCGTGTGCAAAGAAGACACGAGCCCCATATTGAATGAGGTTGCAAGAATTAGAAAACATACTAATGATGTCATGATAAGAGGGAATACCCATCTTTTCTCCATGTTCAGGTGCCCCATTGCTAAACCTTGTGATCATTAGTTCCACCCGGAAACGATCATCAAATTTGAACTGCTCTGTGTTCTCATCACCTCAACAAATCACGCATGACAGCAATCATTAATGAATTCGTGGACTGCTGGCTCCTAGTGGCACAAAATTTCAAACATTGATCAACAACGTGTTCAATCTAAACTTCGTGAATTCCAATATCAAGTCATAAACATGGGCAGCCAAAAAAAAAAAGTCTCCAACTACTACTAACAGAACATTAGCCTAATAATTTAATGCTATCACATCCAGCCCAGCATTCAGATTCTCTAATACAGCTTATTTAAGTATTGAAATGAAGACAGAAAAACAACATTTATTTATATGTGCACACATAATCAGAAAGCAATTAAAATAATAAAACAATATTCCATATCCAAATAAGTTAGTGGGTTCGATGCGAGGGTAAAAAATCAAGCAGTATAGATGTTTCCATTTCTCATCTCCAACACTGAAACTACCAAATTTTGGGATCGAAAAATAAGTAAACAATTGCATGAAATAGCGTGGACAAATGAGCTTATAATCTCGTACCGACCACAAAATAATCTGGAAATTAGGAACTAATATACACCCCCAACAGTAAACAAATTTGAAATCAGTTACCCAGTTGGGGAAAGGTCAAAACTTACAAGAAAAACCCAATTAGAAGAGACGAAAATCAGAGCTTGAATGATTGGAACAGGAATTGAAGAATTAAGATTTCAACTTTTTGAGAAATAGAAAGAACCGCTTAAAGCTTTGTAGAACTCCTGTAAATTCCAACCAAGAGAACTAAACAGAAACGCAGAGAAAGAGAGAAGACGAACCTATAGGGCGTGGCTTATTTATGTCGGTGAGAAGAAAGTTGCTCCGTTTCTGCCTAAAGAGAGATTTTAGGGAGAGAGAGAGAGAGAGAGAGAGAGAGAGAGAGATTTTTGGAATGGTTTTCCAGTGAATGTCTTTATTTTGTAAAGTCTTAAAATGCTTGCAATCTTTGATCCTTCAATTATTTTCTAGTATTTGCTTTATTGTTTTTATGATTGAAGCACTTGGTCTAATTTTATATATTTCGAAACATAGTCGACGAGTCTAATGCTTCCTCTGTATTCTTCGTAAGATCTAACTCAACTATAAAATCACAACATAAGTTCACAGTATATTCTTTCATTGTGTATTAACTCACCATGTGTATTTCAATTATGACGAGCTGTATAAATTTGAAGATAGAATTTAGAAGAGAATTATTCGTGATAAATGAAGACGAATAGGAAGAGAGTGTAAGTAGGGACCATGATTAATTGTAAGAGAGTGAGAGCAATGAAAGAATAGCTACTTTAATTCACACTCATTTCAAGTCAACTTTCTTTTCAGACTTTGCGTTTTATGAAGTATAAGATGAGATACATGTTGACGCATTCAGAATGATGAAAATTTTATAGCATTCACATGGAATGCCAGAACTATTATTCAGAATGGAGATTTTCTTGACCCAAAATCGCTAAGCAAATGCTCTATGAATTCTTTGTCTTAAAAAATACGCAGGGTCTTGCTATTTATAGGTAATTATTTAGGTAATTTTTTATAAAATCGGGTAAATTCATCATCTTATCCCTAAATTATTTTTTTCCCTAATTATACAATTCACTGGGTAAGATTGTAAATTTACTCATATGTTGTAAAAAATTGCCTAAATAATTACTTACAAATAGTATTTTCCAATTAGAGTCCACGCATAAATGCAAGAGTTTGAAACTTGTACTATACATCTGTGTCTCTTTGTGTTTTTCCCCCCCTCTTTTTATATATCTGACGCTTTTTATAATACTGTATGAAATGCACTTTATTAACCATCTTACAAGCCTTTGTAGCCATGGTCAAAATGAATCAGCACCGCTCAATGTCTAATTCTCAATGGGTAATACAGGGCTCCACTTTGAGAACATTCACAATGACTTTTGAGACTTCTTCAACGTCTCAAACAATTCTCTGCATCACTTTATGCATTTCAACCATGAAAACTTTCTGTTCGGTGTTTTCTTTTTCTTCGCAATGAATTTACTAAAAAGTTCACAATTGATACTTTCCAGCACTTTTAAAGAGACATGAAAAACTGATATAAATAAGTAATATATTTATATGGTATGATTTCATTAGGTGTTGATTACATAAATGTTTATTTATCATCCAATAGAATTATGTCATATCTAGACTGTCACTTATTTATGTCATAATCTCAAGTCTCCCTAGAGTTTTGTGAACGGATATTCTGTACAGCGATGGCAAAAAAACTTGATTCACATCATACCTGATAAATACCCTATTTGGATTGGGAAAAAATAGAGTTATCCAACGAACCAGATTCGCTCCGATCCACACCGTGAATTAAAAAAAGAAAAGAAAAGAGACAAACAAAAAGGAAAAAAAATTAGAAAAAATAGAAAAACAAATAGACGGATCATCTGGTGGATTTTGGGGCTAAATCAACTCGACCTGCGACTTGATCCGCCCCGCATTTTGCCAATCCGCGGACCGATTGCGGACCAGAAAATTTTTGCGGGGCGACTCCGATGGGGAAAAAAGGAAGAAGAAAATTATTTCAAAAAACTTAAAGCCGCCTCCAGATAATAATTTATTTGTGCAATATCAAAAAAATAATAATATAATAGTAATGATTTATTTATGCCTACGTGCTCTCCTAATGTCACGGTAGAGAGCAGAGACTATACTTCCAGTATAGTTGATAGTCACATAGTAAAATTGCAAGAATCCCCTCAATACATTACATTAAAAAACTAGTGTTATAAGAAAACGTAAAGTCTGAAAAAAAAATTGAAACTATGCATTCATTTTAGGCGAGACAATGATCGCTAGTGCATGACAAAATGGAGTCATTTTGTAACAAGGCTCGAAGCTTAGAAACACCCTCCTCAAATTTTAAATGTGCCCATGTATAAGTATAATTGGACTTTTCAGAACACATGAAAAAAATAAAACCTCCCAAGCACTAATAAATATTGTAAGGGCATACTTATAATTTTAAATATGGATATTAGGTCATGTTCAAGTTCAACGATGAGAAATAGAACCCACTAATTAAAAGATAAAAAAAGGGTAATTCATTTAATATGGAGCTCTTCCGAACACGGGATGAATCTGCCTGCCTGAAGACTTTTTCCACGCCTTGTTTGGTTTATGGAACGACTTTTTTGACAAAAACTTTTGAATTATATTCGGTAATCATCAACTATAAAGAAGTTATTTTCCCATACTAACACTAGAAAGTATAAATACGTTTGTCTTTCTCCATTTTTCCTTTTTGCAGTTGCTCTTATTATTCTCTAAGTAAAATTAATTTATTTCATCACTATAGCTCTTCTTTATGATTGGACTAACAAATAAACTAATTTTGAAATAATTGTATATTCATTAAAATCAAGCTTCGGGTAGGAGTCCTTAGGTACAGTGGCCCCTACCCCAATTTCTATGCCCTCCCTTATCTCCATTTTGTATATAAAAAAAATAAATAACTTTGCATTTTTTAAAAAATAATAATAATGAAATAAAACGATTCCATGTAATGTAACAATTTGAGAACACGTTGAAGATATCTTTTAAAGGCTCGGCGACAAGATTTTCCTTTTCCCATGAGAAAGAGAGACGTAACTCAGCTAAAAACCCACAATCCCCGTCGATGTTATTGGAATGAATAGCGTCGATTTCGGAAATAGACTTGATGAGACGAGAATGATAGTCAATGATCTTTGCGCGTCTTGTTGGGTGCACAAATGGGAAAATTCTACAGGTCGTGTAAATGTTGGTTCCTACCTACGGGGTAGGTAGGTCCCTCATGGCGTTTTTGGAATAAGTGATTCGAAACTGATATGTTTATTTAATACTCGGGATAGTTTACTATTTTATTTTTCTCCGTCTTAAAAAGATAGTTCACTTACCATATTAAATATCTATTTAATATTTCATTTTTATATATATGCTCATAATTAATTATTATTATTCAACTATATATGTATTGAAAATATTTTAAACAATTAATGACACAAAGGTATATATGAAAAAATAAAGTAAACTTAAATTTCTAACAACGTTACCTACTAATCCTTAATCAATGTAAAATTACCTATCAAATTATCTTAATGGAACGAAATGAGTAGTATATATGAATAAAACATTGGCTGGTTCATATACAAATGGTGGGCTCAAAAGTCTACAAGCAACCAATTCAAGATGATCAAGTGAGCATATCAGTTATTTACGTCACATAAATATGTGCTCTTATAATTATATTGTAATTTGTTTAGGAATTTATTCCACGATACTTACTTCGTCTCACAAATATAGTGTACTTCTATTTTTCACATTGATTTTCTTTTCGTTTTATTTTGATATAAAAGGGGGGAATTCAAGGCAGAGGTATGGATTCGAATAAAAAATCTCAATCCTGCTAAATGATAAGGTTATTTTTTACTGCTTGAGTTATTACCTTTGCAATTTTTTTTTAGAGGCAATGCAAGCTCCGTTATGAAACTTGTGTATATATTACTTTTCCTCACTTGTACAAAATATTGGGACTCATAACTTTTATTACAAATCAAATATTGCCATAGAAGCACGCGAGCTTTGTAAATGGAACCAGCTTTAACTCCATGGAAAATTGGATCACCCTTGGTCTCTTTTTTCACATAGATTAATAATAGTATTATAAATATACAATTTGAAAATATATTTATTAATATACCCTTTTATTTACTTAAGATTTCTTAATTACACAATATACTAAATAGGGGTATATTAAAAACCTAATATTAAATAAAATAAATTAAATAAGGAAATTCGGCTATAATTAGGGTAAGACGAGAAAGGAAGAATGAACCCTCTCTTTTTTTTTTTTTTGGTTTGGGGGTGGGGGTGGTGATCAGTGTTATTATTATTCATTCAGTTGTCGAAAGTTGTTGAGAGAATAAACAACGGAATATAATTTGGCCATATGTCACTAAAAGAAGAAAAAAAGAGCACAAGTGGTGACATTGTGGGTAAAACCATATTTCCGTCACAAGAAAAATGGGTACAAAGATCACAATCGTCAATCGAGTTCCGCTAAAAGCTATTTAATTTTGCAAAGAGAGACGTTGGGAATATACTCCACATCTCCTTAAAAGCTCTTCCTGAACATAGACTATCTAATTCCAAAATCTTGATCGTGAAACCATCTTCTACGCAAGGATAATCATTCAAACGTTTTGCAGGTACGCCCAGCACTACCCTAATAGCATCCCTTACGACTACGCGCAGCAAATAACACCACTTCTCCCAGTAATTATTCCATATAGACTAATACTATGTAACCCTACTAGCGTTGAATACTAATTTACAAAGCATGATATGATTAGTTAATCAAGTGACTCACACGTACTTACTTTTAACTTCACTTATTATTATTTAACATTATATATACTGTCAAGTAAACTGTTCTACACATAAGTTGTTATTAGCACCAGTGGCACAATATAATTCTTTCACATAATTTTGAATTGGTGGATAATATTATTTCGAGAGTGAACCGCAGAATGGTAAGTGCGTGTTATATGAACACAATAACTTATGGGTAATTGTTATATGAGTTAATTACACTTAACGTTCTTAACCTTTTAAGTTATTATCGATTAAGTCTCTAACTTTTAATTTTCTTATGTACGTTCTTAACCTTTCAAAAACATTGCACCTATGATCCCTGAGACGGGAACCGTCAAATTTTCAGTTAAATTTGGGGTATTATAATAAAATAAAAAAACTTAATGTTTAAAAATTTTTTTAACAAAAAAAAAAGTGGGGGTGGACACCCCCCTTTTTTGGCTCCCTTTGTGGTTGTCAAAACGGGCAGCCAAAAGGGAGGAGTCTCCCCTTGTACTGTTGGAAATGGTAACACTTTTGCTGTAATTTCCTTTAGCTAAAATGAGGTGTCTCACCCCTCTTTTTAAAAAAAAAAATTAACATTAAAATATTTATTTTTTTATATTTTACTATAATACTCTCAAACTTACAAAAAAATTGATCATTTCTGTCCCATGGACTTAGATGTAATATTTTTGAAAGGTTGAGGATGCTTAGAAGGAAAATTAAATATTAGAGATGTAATCAATAATAACTTGAAAAGTTGGGGATGTTAGGTGTAATAACCCTTGATATATTAGTCTTCAAACGTTTTTTCTTTTTGCAAATGAGCTCTCAGCCTTTAAATTTGAGTTATGAAGTTCCAAAAGTTTTAGTCCTTGAGCCCCCTTTTTTTCTTTCTTTTTTTTTTTTAAATAATACATTTTGTTTTCCTCCTTTTTTGCAAAATTTAATTGCTTAAATAATGTTTATTTCGTGTGAAAATATAAAACATGGTTCCTAATTAGTTTGTACTAGTTGTATACCCTTGTGTTACACGAAATATAATAATTTGCCAAAAAAATGAATAGTAATTTGAAAAACTAAATTATTATAATTTTATTGGGTACTACTACTCACTCATATACATATGTTACAAATATACATAAATAGAATGAAAATGAAACAAACAATATTTTCGCTTGATACAAAGTTAATTAAATTGACATTCTTAGCACAATGCTCTTAAGTAATAAAAATGAGAATGAGGAATTTTTATAAAATTAATTTCATATTAAGTATGAAAACTAAGAAACTATCGAAAAGAGATGATACAAAATTAATACAACTCTAGAATTACCCTACACCTACATCCTTAGTCAGAATACTATGGATGATACTCATTTATTAGAATAAATTATTTTTCACATTCATTCTCTACTATATATTTTTTAAAAAAATTATTTTTCGTATTTCCTTATCACTATTCACTAAATCTACTCTAAAAAATCTAAAGTACACAGCCTCCTATTATAAAAGACTCAAGGGATACGATATTACAACAAATGATAAATTCTATATGATTTCACCATTTATAACTAATAATAATTTTTAACCGCCTTCTGTTCTAAAAAAATTGAAATAATTTTTTTCCAAATCATTATCATCAAATATTGTTACTATCGTATCCCTTCAACTTAAATTTTTAATACTATATAGATTCTCAGAAAAAAACAAATAATAAATTAAGTAATATGCTAAACATATAGCCCTAAATTTTATGACGTGTGGTGTATCATATTGAATTAAACTAAAAATTTTGAAATTGATTTAATTTGTTTTATTATTATATTATTATCAATCTCACAAGTAGATACTTAATCTAAATAAGAAGAAGTCCTAATAACACAATACTTAAAATTTGTCTATCAATTGTTAGAATTTTGAAGAAATATTAAATCTTTAAAAATAATCTAAAACTAATAGAATATATATAACAAACATTAATAGATAATAAATAACATATTATATATAGAAGAAAAATATATATAAATATTTATATATTACTATAAAATAAAATGATAACAAAATGTAATAAATAGATAAGTATTATTTTTTAAATAGAATGAAAAAGTATTATTATTATAAAATAAAGTAAAATAAAATAATAAAAGAAGCATATAAAAGTAGGATAGTGGCTCGAGCGGGAAAATTTACATATAATCACCATCCAACTTTAATATATATAAGATAAGATACCAAATAATATGCTAAAAGTTAATGATCAATTTAGACATACGGCTTTCTTCCAAAAGGTCTTGTCAAGTAAGAGGGTATATTATTTCCATTCCATAAAAATACTTTAATTTCAATTTTCATAAATATTAAGGTAAATGCAATTAATAATGTTGTAAAAGTAGAATTTAATAATCCCTCCATCCCATAAAAATAAGCTTAACTTCTATTTTTATTTGTCCCACATTATAGTCCACTTATATAAACGAGGTTGAATAAATAATTTCTTTTTCAAATATAACTTTAGTCCAACTACAAATAAATTTATAGTGCATTAAATTAAATTAGACTTAAATAAGAGCATGTTAGAAAATTAAGTGTAAATTTTATATTTCCAATTATATTAATTCACATTTCTTAATTTACGAGACTAGTTGATATGAGACTATTTTTATAAGACGGGGGAGTATCATTTCCATGTACCATTTCATTTACTAAATATTCTACATTAAATAATACTATTTTTATTGTTTACAATGCACATTAAATATATGGTTATAAAAGAAAATTAATATTCCAATTATTTTTTTAAAAGAAAAGTGACTTATAGTTTGGGATGGATAAAATAGAAAAACTAGATTATCTTTATTAGAAGGAAATAGTAACATTTTATTATTAGAGCACATAAGTTTCAAATGTTTTGGATCTGTTCGCAGAAAGAGATGATATTTAGAGATCGGAAATGTGCTAATTGACTGTTAGCGATGATAATTTAAATTGGCCCGACCGAGAATCAGTGAGACCCGAGTCTGAAAGGGGCAAATCTTTTTCGCGCAGCAGGTCAACGGGTCGGGACAGGCAGGTCGACTCAGGGTAAATCATGTCGCGGGGCGGGTCAATGTTGACCCGAACTGCCCTGCCCCTCCCCTCCCCACCCCACCCCGTTTAAATTAAAAAAAAAATTATGTGGAAAAAAATAAGAAATATATTAAAATATCTAAATGGATAAGTAAATAGGTTGAAATCCTGACCCGGCCCGCCCTAAATTTTAGTGAGTAATCGAGCGGGTCGGGTGGGGAGGGGGGCAAGAGCAAAGTTTCGTGGGTCGGATCCCCGAATCTGACCCGTTACCATTCCTATGGACTATATTTTACACAATGGTTCGCACAATATATACACTTTGGTCAGGTCCTATGTTAAGTTAAAATTTAGCTGTTCAGTTTGTGTCAAGTAATAATTAACCTGACAATCAATCAAATTATACTTTTCTGACCTGAGACCCAATATTAAATTATATGTCATTAATTGATATATATGCTATTTTTGTTGCCTAATATAAACTAAGCAACATTGTTTTATACTCTCTCTGTCCCAAAAAAATAAGTCAATAGGTATTTTTACATAAATTAATAATTAGTAGGTAATGCAGTTAGAACATTTAATTTTAACTTATTTTTTTACATATACCCACGTGTCATTAATTGCTTGAAATATTTTAAATACATATAGAGTTGAATAACAATAATTAATTAAGTGTATATATGGAAATGAAACATTAAATACATGTTCATTATGGTAAATAGACTATCTTTTTGAGATATAAGAAAATAAAATAATGAACTATCTTTTTGAGACGGAAGGAGTAGATCATTGATACTTGAAAGTATTTAGCTTCGTTGATTTTGAATATATGATGATTTTTAAATACGTAGAGCTGAGTAAGAGGCAAACCAAATAAGCCATGATGAAGTTCATCCGCCATGCTTAGGTATTTTATTCATGCATCAATTTATCTAGACTATATTGATTGTTTATATTTGTTTTTAATTTATTTCATTCTAACACTCACACTGTGATATGACTTGTGAGTCTCCGAAAATTTTCATTGTTTCTACATTGTGAAATATTTGTTTTATTCCTTTGCAACATGAAAAGTGACCTTAATGGGTCTGATTGGCACCATTTATAAATTTCTTTACATAAAAATGGCATTAGAATTGGCAAAAAGCAACTGATCCTATGGCTAGCGATGGCAACATATTGGGTAATGGGTTAGGGGCTGACGGCCCCGCCCCCACCCGTGAAACAATTTTCCCTCCCCGCCAAGTGACCAGCTAAATTTTGGGACAGATTAGATCATGGGGTGGATCAGGTCAGGAGTTTAATCTGTTTACTTACCTATTTAGATTTTTTTATTATTTTTTCTTTTTCGCATATTACTTTATATATATATTTTTTAAATCTAAAGGGGCGAGGTCGTTCGGGTCGACCCTGACCTGACCCGACTTGCCACGAAATGACCCGTTCCTGCCCCTTCCCGTCAACGAAATGACCCGACTTGCCACGAAATGACCAGTTCCTGTGGGGCAAATTCGTTCAGATTGGGGCTCGACGGGTTTTCAATCTAGTCATTTTAAATTGCCATATCTATTGACATGTAAGTGTATCGTCGGAAACTTAGACAAAATGCATCTTTTTTAACCAAATCAATCAAACCCATGTCCATCATTTAGACGTGTCTGCTGGAAATAAGCAGGTCACTCGTCTTCTGCCAATTTAATTGCCATTTTGAAATGAGAAGATCTATAAATGGGTTTCAAATGGTAGCCATGATCTAACACTATACATTTGATATTATATATATAGTATAATATTAGTCACTGATTTAATTTGCAGATGTAATTATGATTTTTAGATGTAGTTATATACTTATATTAATTGTTAATATTATATAACATTGCTGTCTAGTATTTTTATAATAACACCAAGCATTTCAATGTCAAATGGCCAGTACTGTAAAACTTTGAAGATTCGTCGTGTACACTGAGCAATCAATTGGTGGCCACTGGTCACAACGTGGCTCACATCTTGGGGAACATTCAATTCGGCCACCGACTACTGATGATAAAATAAATGAGCCTGCAGCCGGCCTACCAAAATTTAGTGCCATTTAAAGTCTTTAAAATAAAATGTCAGCGAATTTTTACTTGCTTGAAACTATAAAAATCTTTGTAAAAAAATAAAAAGTAAAAATTGGAAACTATAAAAATCTTAGGGTACATTGAATGAATCAAGTAACTGAATTGTTGAAGTCACCAAAGGCCATGTCCTTTTTCCTTCCCTTTTTATTTTTGAAACCTTAATTTTCAATTATTATTTGCCCTTTAATATTTATGATCTCAAATATTTTTATTTTATTTTATATTTACGATTTCAATTTATAAAAAAGAACCTATCCACTCTGTCCCAAATATATATCTTATTTTTCCTTTTGGGTTATTCAAAATATATAATCTTGTTTCTAATTTAAAATGGTTACCATTTACTCTTTTCTTAAAATAACCTTATATACAACACTATATAATATACATCTAGTAATAACTATTAGTTTTATTATTTAATCCAAAAAAAATAGTTTCATTAAATAGGGGTATATTGGAAAATCATTTATAGAATTAACTTTTGAGTAATTATATTACCACTATGGTTTTTATTTTCTACACCACATTATAAAACCACCACCATCAAAACAATGTTTTTTTTTATAGAGACACCACTCTTAATTTACATTTGTATTCCTAACTAACAATTAAATTATATATATATATATGTATATATATAATAAGGAAAAAACTGTACACCACAAATGTCATGCCGGAATTATACATTTGACTATTCACTACCCCTCCATTCCACCTCCCGCCACGTTATGTGCACCACCCTCTAGCCGCTACCTCTCTACATGCCATCACACTTATTCCGTAAACCACACAGTCTCCCCTCCCATGGAGCAGCCCAAACTTTGTTTGCAATGACCAAAACGCATTTTTAATTGTGGGTGTACACAACAATCCAAAATTTCACCGAAGAACTTATTAATCAGCTATGGGAATCAATTAAAAAATTCTTTCGTTCTTGGTCTCAAATCTCAATGAAACTTTCAGATCCATTGTCAATATTCAAAGCTGATGGTCGACCCCCGTTCACTGCAGAGCAACCTCTAAAATTTTTCGTGGAGAATGGTTGGGAAATTTCTCAAACTCCTTTGGTGGAGTCTTCCGGCGGGTTTCCCAGCCCTTGAAGGCTCAAAGGTGCTCGAGTGTCTAGAGAATTAAGGTTAAAGATACGTTAAAGTAGGTTTTGGTTCTATGATACAATATTAGTTCCAGCGCACTGTTTCTATTCTCTGGTGCCGACGCTCTAGAAATTGACGGCTTCAACTTTGACTTGGCCCCGTGTCTGTGTAGACAGTCGTTGACAAAGAATGGAAAATTGGAAATTCCATAATTATTTTGATGACACAAATTCTCATTCTAAAAATGCAACTTTTGCAGAGGATTGCAACGCTCCGCACCGGTCGGTGTGGTGTACTAATGAAGAAAAGAAATAAATATGTAATTAGTTATTATATATTGCCTTGAAGGTATCCTTTTGTCATTTCATTAAAGGTTATGTTGGTAAATAAGATAACTGTGGTGTAATAAATAATAACTGTAACAGTAATATAATTACCTTTATCTTTTTTAATAACTTTCTTAATATTTGGGAAAATGTAAATTGGACTATATATTTGAGACAGGTAAAGTATTAAATTAATAAATGATTAAGGGAAAAATAAAAATAATCACAGATAAATAAATAAATAAACTCAAAGTTGAACTTAGTTTTCAAACTTAGAGTAGAAATATATTTTACTCCTATTTTATAAGAAAACAATAACCTATGTATATTAAATGATATTTTGTCTGGCACAATTACAATTTTATTTGACACGATTGTAAAATGTTTCCCGCCTAAAACACTTATATGACATCATTTCCTAATTGTCTGGCACCATTTTATCCACAATAGCCTAAAACACTTATCCACAATATTTGAATTCATAATTGTTCTCCACCTATCAATCTATAATCAATATCTATCTATTAGAGGTTGTAGGTATACTCTAAATTATTATCTCAGAAGACTTGGAAGGAATTCTAATCTATTAGAAGATGTACTTTCTTCATTTTTATTTTCTTTTTTAAGACTAACGACTTGTATAACCTGTGCGTTGCACAGAATAAAATAATTAGTAAAAACATGCGTAGTAATTTAAAAACTAAATATCATAATTTTATTACATACTATTCTAAAAAAAATCTAAAGTACATTGTCTCCTATTACAAAAGACCCAATGGAAGCAATATTACAATAAAGGATAAACTCTATATGATTATCATTTACCCCTAAAATTAATTTTTAACTACTTCTTGCTCTAAAAAGAATTAAAAGTTTTTGTTCTAAATTACTATCATCAAATATTATTATTATCGTACCCTCAACTTAAATTTTACCTATATATTTTTACCAATATATAGGTTCTCAGAAAAATAAATAATAAATTAAGTAATGTACTAAACGTATTATGATGTGTGATTTATTGTATTGAATTCAATTAAAAGTTTTGAAACTAATTTTTTAATAATACTTTATTATTATATTCTCCATCTCACAAGTAGGCATTTAATCAGAATAAGAAGTCCCAATAACCTAATACTTGAAATTTATCTATTAAACTGTTAAAATTTTGAAGAAATATTAAATCTTTGAATATAGCCAAAAAACTAATAGAATACGTATAATAAATATTGATAGATAATAAATAGAATATTATATATAGGATAAAAACGTATATAAGTTTGTTTAGATTATTATAAGATAAAATCAAATAAAATAATAGCAAAATGTAACTAATAGATAAATATTATTTTTTTTTGAAGAGAATGAATAAATATTATTATAAAATAAAAAAAGCATATAAAAGTAGGATATTGGTTTAGGTGGGAAAACTTGCATATGATCATTTTTCTACTTTAATATATATATATATAAGATATAAGATTATTCTTAGTAGAAATTTTATTTTGCCTACACGCAGGCATATTATTATGCCTGCTTGTATATGCGGCAAACATTTAAACTATAAGTACCCAATTTCTTGCATTAAATTTCATATTTTAGCAGTAACTAAATTTGGTTAGTTTTCGTCTAACATCGGAAATAAAATTAGAAATGAAGAGGCTTTCCCAATTTCTTGAATTTTTAATATTTCAAACATTCATAACTCACCTAATTATTTTCAAAATTTACATTGTTCAATGGTTGCTTGATATATAAAAATATTTTTTCAATTATCCACATTAAAAACACTCAAGGTTTCCTTCAATAAATAAATAAATACAACTACATTAAAAAGTTTTGATTTTAATACATAAAATTAAATAAATACATAACTTTTAATATAAAAATATATAAAAATGATGTGACATAGTTATAAGTCCATAACAAATTTATTTTATTTTATTATTATGAATGTTTGAGTTCAAAACTGACATTGAGATATAAATTTTTTAGAACTTATCTTCATAAATATAATGGTGGAATGAGTCATCTTTGCTCTAGACTGGTCATGAGATAGCATTATTTGCCCTATGCCTACCCCCACAACCACAGTTAATCAGGATAGGATAGACTATTACATACAGTTATTGCTAACTACATTCAAAGTTTTTGATTTTAATATATAAAATTAAATACATACATAACTTTTAGTATAAAAATATATAAAAATGGTGTGATGTAGTTACAAGTCCATAACAAATTTATTTTATTTTATTATTATGAATGCTTGGGTACAAAATTGATATTGAGATATAAATTTTTTAGAACTTATCTACATAAATATAATGTTGGAATGGGTCATTTTTACTCTGGTCATGAGGTAGCATTATTTATCTCATACCCATCCCACAAACACGGTTAATTTGGGCAGGATAGAGTCGTTGTTGTCCACATTTGCTTTTATAATATCATGTAAAATTGTATGAAGAGTTGACTCTGGTGACAATGTTTTCATAATTTTAGGAGGGATAATTTTACCTAAAGGTACTTAGTGCATAGATAATATTATATTTATAGCAATAGACTTTTTCAGATGTCATTAAAGAGAGAGAGAAAAATGTTTCCTTTGAAGACGGATAGCGGAATATGATGAAGAATGTTGCTTCTACATGTTTCAAGATGTAGCTGCAAACATATTTCGTACTTAGATTTATACTACAAGTAAATTTAGATATAATAGCGAGGTACATGTACCCAAAAAAAAAAACACATATAACGTGCTTCAAAATTTATCATTGAATATTGTTTTTAGTTAGCCACATAAAACATTTGCACAAAGTACCTCAAGTTTTTGTATTTAGTTCCTGGCTTTAAAAAGCTTTTATATGTGAAATCTTATTGTTTTGGTATGATGTTGCTTCCTCATCATTTGTCTAACTCAGCTATCCTACTTAATGTTTATTGGTCTTGTGGCTTTCTATATGAGATGTGAATGATGTTATAATTAATCTATATAAATGGGCCCTTCAAATCCATGAGGATTCTTGGCAAATGGAACTCGACGATGAAGCAATAATGAGAATAGACTTAGTCGGGTCCAACTGAGATGATGAAGTAATGATGAGAATACACTTAGCGATGTCCAATCAAGATGGTAATTACATTAACTAATTTTCACTCACGGATCTCGAAATATACTGAATGAGTGGGTTAAAAGAGAGCTGATTGTTACCGTTGAGAAGTTTCCTTCCTTGGAGCCAAAGAAGCCCAATAACTTGCTGTATGATTGCCTATTTTGGGGTTTACATTATGAAAAATGACCAATTTTTGGTGTGGTCAAACTTAAAGTTTCCTAAAATGATTGACACTAAAATGTTTTCAAATATTCAAAAGCGATGATATTCATTCCTTTGATCACATTACAAATTGTACATGTGAAGGTGTTACATTGTGTAGTGGAATCCTAAAATGACAGTTTCTATGGTGGATTAAATTTTGTTCTGAATTTCTTAGTTGATTTGTTTTGCGACCCCTTAGTTGAATTTTTTTTTTCTTTTTCTCTCTTTTTGTTGCACATAGTTATCAATGAAGTGTATTTTAATTATTTTTTCTAATTGTACATAATAAGCACATATATTTGCTCATTATATGCATTAGTTGTTATTACATATTATTTTTCATCTCACAATCCACATACATTCATGCATATCATAGTTTTTATACATATTGTTTTAAGTTATCAAGTATCTAAAGCATTATTACACTATTTTGATGTATGATCCTTTCACTGGATCTCTACCCGTACATTGCACGGGTGAAAAATCTAATAAATCTATGAAAGAGGAGTATGCATAACATATGAAATCCATATGGCATGTAAGCTGATTGATTTTTGATCTACCCAACAATACTTCAAAAAAAATTTCTAGCTTTATTTTATTTTATTTAGTTTTTTTGAACGGAGATAATTTCTAGTTTTTCTATCTACAATTCCAGTAATATTCTTTATTTTTTTGGAAATTTCAAAATAAAACCAATTTCACACACACACACACACACTCTCTCTCTCTCTCTCTCTCTCTCACTCTCTCACACACACACAAGTGAGCACATATAAATAAATTTCATTTCAAGTCTTTATAATTCCACATGTACATAAATTCTAAAATCAGAAAATGGAACTCTAAATATATTACTCTTGGTTTTTAATATTTCATTTCATTGATTCATTGAAGCACCAAAGATGTCTTGATACTTTGTCGTTTTCCATAAGTAATATTTTTTAATTTAAGAGAAATATCATACTTAATAACAAAATCATACACGTGGATTTATTTGTCCATGCATGGTGTACAGATTCGAACACATATCTCGAAATTTACATACATTCTCAAAATTTGTTATTGTTTTAAAAAAAGATAGAGCTAATGACATTTAAGTAACTATAAAAAGGTGTGCAAAAATTATGTACACTTACATATACAAATAGATTTCAAATCACATCGTTTTAAAACATAAAATCATGACAAGTTACATTGTGGTTATATACTTATAGTGCGTTTGATTTATGAGATTTAACACTAATACATTAAATAACATATATATATCAAAATTATTAACAAAAAAATATGTAATCCAAAATTTTCTACTCTCAAAGATTGAATAGGAAATAAGTCTTTAATACAACAAATGTAGCCTACAGTCGCCACTATAGACCTATTGCGATGGTTTTTTGCCGCGACAATGTTGTTACTATAAGCCCGTACCTATAGCCTAATAGTAATGACTTTTTAACCTATCGTAACAACATTTATAGCGATGACATGAATGTTGCCGCTATAAATTCTATGGTTTTGGGCCACAAAAATTTTTTTACTTGGCCCACCATTGTGTGCCCAGCCCTTTTCTACTATATTTAATGGAACATATTATTTTACAAGCCTCAGGTTTCGTACTCGTGACCTTGTCTTCTGCAGCAAGTGCTTTACCATTTGGACCAAAAGAGTTTGCAATTAGGATTTTGCATTTATAATATATATTATATAGATTATTACAGCTATAGTGATGAACATGTTACTTATAGCAACAACTTATTGTCAGTAAATACAACAATAAATAAGAGAAGATTTCCCGCAAATCTTATAGCGACGACTTTTATGTCGCCGCTGTAGACACAACATACAACGACAACATTAAAATGTCACCGCTATAGGTTGATGGCTATTGCGACGACTCAATATCGCTGCTGTAGCCAACACTATAGCAACGTCATTTAACGTCATCGTAAAATGTTGTCGCTACAGCTCCTGTTTCTTGTAGTATATAATGGTACAAAAAACTCCAACAAAAAAAAAATATATATAATATAAAATAAAAACATTAGTCATCCTTGCAAATACTTAGTTCTCTATTGTTTTTTAAAATTAGGTCTAAAATTTAATTTGTTGAATAAATTATCGAATCGAAATCATGTAAAACCATAATCAAATTCAAAACCCTAGACATGATTTCTAAATCCCATACTGAATCAAAGACAACACGATGAATATTACAGAAGCATACTTGAATCAATTGGTTTCTTGATCTGACAAGTTATGATTTTCCAATTGATTCATAGTTTCTTTATGGATTCTTTCTGTTGATGGGGAGGCAGAGAAAACAAAAAACTACGTTCAATCGGAGACCATGACCTATATATAGACGTAACTTTATAGTATTTCCAAATCTGCTGGTTCAACAATTTAGAAATACAAAATCAGTCTCTACGCATTAATTCCATGATACTTTAATACCCAGTAGCTATAAAACTTTTTAGATCACCTTTAATTGACTACACAAAAAGATAGAACTGCACATTAATATTACAAGTGTGGCCCCACTTGTTGATTTTTATCCAACAATCTCTCACTGGGCCACATATGCAATCCAACAAATGTGCTTAACCTTGTAAGCTCCAAAAAAAAAAAAAAAAACTGGCTATCATAATTAGGGTATTTCCAAACAATTTCGTCCATTGATTATGCTGATATAGGATCAAAGTGGCCTTTGTCACGATTTAGATCATGAGTAAATCCATAAATGGTCACATATACCAATACAACCAGATGACATAGATCAATCATAGATACGTAGCATAGAAATTACATGCAATGTGATCTAATCATGTCTATTTCGAACTGCTCATACTTTATTCCTTAATGAGATCAATAATGAATATAATGTAACAAAGTAGTAATTGAATACTTTAATTCTGTACAGAAAAATATCTGAATACATAGTATGTTTAAAACAAAACATAGAGTAACAATAAACTCTCACGAAACCATATTATCCTCAAACAATACAACACTCATATGAGCAATGTGCTCATGAAAGACCTTGGGCGATATACCCTTAGTAAGCGGATCCATAATCATAGAGTTTTTTCCAACGTGCTCCATGGAAATTTGTTCACTCTATACTCTTTCTTTTACAATTAGAAACTCTATGTCAATATGTTTTGACTTAGATGAGCTTTTATTATTATTGGAATACAACACTGCTGAATTATTATCACAAAATAACTTAAGTGGTCTTTCAACACAATTCAGCATGTGCAGCCTAGTGACAAAATTCTATAGCCATATTCCACGATTGGTTGTCTCATAACAAGCTACAAATTCTGCTGCCATGGTG
The DNA here is from genome assembly GCA_963692815.1 of Nyctanthes arbor-tristis. Taxonomy (NCBI): domain Eukaryota; kingdom Viridiplantae; phylum Streptophyta; class Magnoliopsida; order Lamiales; family Oleaceae; genus Nyctanthes; species Nyctanthes arbor-tristis. Next base: position 32,699 of record CAVNYN010273654.1, read on the forward strand.
GAAGAAGCAACGAGTGTCTGCTTAGCACTATTCTAAGAAATAGCTCCCCCAACCAATAGATAGATGTAGCTAGAGGTGGATCTTTTACTGTCTTGGTATCTCGCGAAATCAGAGTAAGAATACCCTATGATTTCCAGCAGATCTGATCTCTTGTATGTGAGTATGTAATCTCTTGCTCTCTTTAAAGATCTCATAACCCGTTTGGCTGCTTTCCAATGATCCATACCAGGGTTGCCTAAATATCTGCCTAGCACTCCAATAATGAATGATATATCTGGACATATACAAACTTAAGCATACATAAGGCTCCCGATAGCTGATGCATAGGGAACCTTCTGCATTTCCTTAAGTTCAAAGTCATTTTTAGGGCACTGTAGGAAGCTGAACGTTTCACAATAAGTGATTGGAGTATCAATTGGTTTACTGTTTTGCATGCCAAACCTTTTGAGTACCTTATCGATATAGCTCTTTTCTGACAATCCAAGAATACCTTGAGAATGATCTCGTTGTATCTGAATCTCTAATACAAAAGAAGCATCACCAAAATCTTTCATCTTAAAATTTTTCGATAAAAATCTCTTAGTTTCGTGCAGTATGCCTATATCGTTAGTGGCAGGCAATATGTCATCAACATATAAAAACAGAAAAATATGCTTACACTCACTGAATTTTTTTGATACACACAATCATCAACTAGATTTACCTCAAAACAAAATGAGATAATTATTTGATGAAATTTGTGGTACCACTGGAGGGAAGCTTGCTTGAGCCCATAGATGGATTTCTTTAGTTTGTAGACCATCTTCTTTGAGCCTCCTGACATAAAGTTTTCTGACTGCTCCATAGAAATTATTTCATCAATGTCACCATTGAGAAACATTGTCTTTATATCCATCTTATGTAACTCAAGACCAAAATGTACTCCAAGAGCAATAATTCTCCTAAAAGAGTCTTTCGTAGAAACTAGAGAGAGTCTCTTTGAAATCAGTGCCTTCTTTTTAAGTAAAGGCTTTAACTACAAGACAAGCCTTATATCTTTACATATTACTTTTCGAATCCATTTTGGTTTTAAATATCCATTTACAACCGATGGGTTTATCACCTTCTGGTAATGGGACAAGATCCCAAACTTTATTGTATAGACTTGTATTCCTCATTCATGGCATCTATCCACTTTGAGAATTAGAACCCTGCATGGATTGATGAAAATTGATTGGATCATCTTTCATCATTCCATTATGTTTCTCATGTTCTTAGAAAAATACTATGTAATCATCTGAAATAGCACTTCTCCTTTCTCTTGTGGATCTTTTTAATTCTTGAGATTGTTGAGTTTGCTCTTCTGGAATAGTAGTCTCATTCTGAATAGGAGGTTGTTCAACATTGTCTTGTTGAGGATCCTGACTCGCTTCTCGATTATTAACATGTATGGAAGCCTGCGCATCATCAAAAGTAATAATAGAAATCAAAGTTGATATTCCTCCTCGAAGACAATATCTCTGGCCTTATTTCTCCCTTCAAGCTCAACATCCTCAAAACATGTTATAGTTCCTGTCTCAAAAATTGACCGATGTGTGGGAGCATAAAACTTATACCCCCTAGATCACTCCGCATAACCAATAAAGTAACTATTTATTGTTTTAGAGTCCAATTTAATCTCATGTGACATATAAGGCTTGGCCTCAGTTGGACATTCCCAAATGTGAAAATGCTTTAGACTAGGCCTTTTGCATGTCTAAAGCTAATAAGGTGTTTTCATAGCTTCTTTAGTTGGTATTCTACTAAGAATGTAAGCTGTTATCTTTAATGCTTCTCCCCAGAGTGATTCTCGTAAGGTAGAATGACTAATCATACTCCTTATCATGTCCTTGAGAGTTCTGTTTCGTCTCTTAGCCACACCATTCATGCTAGAAGATCCTAGCATGGTGTACTGTAGGACGATTTTATACTCCTTTAGGAATTTAGCAAATGGTCCTGGACGTTGTTCACTAGAACCATCATATTTGCAGTAGTACTCAACCCCACAGTCAGATCTAACAACCTTAATCTTTTTGTTGAGTTGATTATCAACCTCAGCTTTTAAAGCCTTGAACACATCCTGTGACTGAGATTTTTCATGAATGAGATAGAAGTACGTATAACATGAGTAATCGTCTATGAATGATATAAAATATTATTGATCATTCAAAGAAGCTATAAGGAATGGTCCATAAATATATGTATGAATCAATTCTAAGACGTCTAAAGCCCTATTGGTACCTAGTCTTTTAGTTTTAGTCTGCTTTCTCTTGATACAATTAATACAAATATTTAAGTCTGTAAAATCAAGGGAATCCAAAATACCATCAGACACAAGTCTCTCAATTTTTTCTTTTGAGATAAGACCTAAGCGTTTGTGCCACAATGATGCTGAATTTTCTTTATTTAATTTGCGTTTAGGACCAGATGATTGAACATGCAAAGTTTCATGATAAGATGTAACAATATCAAGCAAATATAGGTTATCGTATGAAGATAATAAACCAGTACCCACAATATTTGAATTGAATAAAAGACTAAACTGACTATTTCTAAAAGAACAATAATATCCAGATTTGTCCAATTTGGGAATAGAAATCAAATTCTGTCTAAAAGACGGAGCAACAAAAGTGTCTTTTAAATCCAAAAAGTAACCAATTCCTAGCAATAACCTAAATGTGCCATTGCTTCAACCATTACTGATTCATCATCACTGACATAGATGTATCTTTCACCATCATTTGGCTTTTGATAGCCCAGGCAACCCTTATAGAAACACTTATATGAGTACTAGCACCAGCGTCTAACCACCAAGTGTTTATAGGTACTGAAATTAAATTAACCTCAGAGCAAACAAGAGTAAGAATTGTACCTTTCTTTGCACGCCATGTGTGATATTTGGTATAGTCTTTCTTTACATGTCTAGACTATTTGCAAAAGAAATAAAATTCATTATCATGCTGTTATTTCTTTTGCGATAGACCTTTAGTTGTAGCTTTATCCTTTTTTGTCCTTTTCTTGCCTTTGCCCTTAGAGATGCTAGTTAAATGAGCCATTTCAGTCTTATCTTGCTTAACCTTTCTTCCTGTTGCACGCAATGTGAAATGAGTTCATTAAGAGTTCATTTCTCCTTATGGCAGTTACAACTGTCCTTAAATTGACTGAATTGTAAGGAAGTGATATAAATACCAAATGTACGAACAGGTCATCAAACATATTGCCTCAAGTTTTGAAGCAAGATAAGACATCTCTATAATATATTCCCTTATGTTTCCTTTGCCTTTATACTTCATTAAAATCAAGTTTTGCAAAAGTATACTTGTTTCAGCCTTATCGTTTTTTGCACAAGGCTTTTCAATTTTGGCAATGAAATCCTTAGCATTTTTCATCTATTTAGATATAGCACCCCTAAAGGCTTTTGGAATGCCGCACTTAATGATCACGAGACTTATGCGATCTGAACGATCCTACTTCTAAATTTCTTCCTATCATCAGGTGAACTTTCATCCCTCAGAGGAGCGTGTTCCTCAATCCTGAGCGCAAGGTCTAGATCCATGCAGTCAAGAACAATCAAGATGTTCTCTTTCCAATCCTTGAAGTTTGTACCATTTAGCATTGGGATTAAATTTAATTTGGCAAGTATTGTAGTAGCAGACATGTTAACTGTAAAGAGAACAAAAATTAACCAAATAAACTTTCATACTCACATGAATATCCATAATCAATAATTAATAAAATTCAAATAATGGTCAATCCCATCCAGCTACCGGATACAACATTAATATCAAGTCTTTGGACAGTAATATTAACTGTACAGTGATATTCTTGTTGCAGTGATCAAACATTGACAATAAGTGTAATAATAATTCCCTCTTTAGATTGACTTATTATCCACATGGAAACCGAATAATTGTCACACATTTACCCCACAAGTGTGTATGAAATTCAGCCAAATATTATACTTCTTTTGGGCTGACTAATGCGTGCACGAGTGGACATACACACAAACATCTACTATCTTCAATAAACTAATATTAACAAGAGAGGTCACTTTAGTGACATGTTGTGTCAATTAGAATTTTTTACAAATATTAGACAACTATGTAATTGAATTAAATTGATTCAATAATTAATTCCTAAATCCATAAGAATATAAACTGCATCGATTCGTAAATTTATAGGAATTTAATCCAAATGGATAAATTAGAATCCATTGGAAAAATAACTCCAATGGCACCGATGAATTCAATTCAAATAGCATAAACAACAACATTAACCAATGCTAATTTAATTACCAATGTTCATATAACTCAAATATGAAATTGAATCAATATGAACCAATGCCAAAATCCTTTAGGCGCAAATAAACCTCATGCCGAAACAAAGTTTCGATTTAATTTAATTTAATTTAAATTTTTTTTTTAATTGGACACCGAAACCGAAGTCAACGGTAAATATTCGTTCAAGCAATTCAGATGCAAAAATCAAAACTGCAGCAGCCTATATCACTTTGAGCAAATTTATATCTTGGGTTATGCTGTATTCCCTTATTGAATCACTTACTTAATTATTTGTCATTAAATAACTATTTAATACATTAAAAACACTCTTATATTTAATTGAAATACATAAGCAAAAAGACACATACACCCCTACCAAGTCAACAAACAAGTAATTTAATGAGGAAGAGTAGCGTTATAACTATGCCTGAAAAATAATTATGGCACTTAAAAGTGGATATGGAATTGAAGTCCAAATCTAGGGCACTTGAAGACAAATCGGGGGGAATCAAAGGCATGACGTCCTTTCGCCGGTCCGGCTACGGAAATCGGCCTTGGTTCTTTATAGAGCCCCATTTTTAATCACAGACTGACATCTCATTTGATACACATTACATGATAGCATCTCATTAGAAATTAAGCTCTGTAAAGAACCCGACCCTAGTTCCTTAGAAATTTTCATCCTTAGGCATAACAAAACAATTATTACATTGCTGAATTTTTCAGATTGTTTCAAACCCGAAAAATTAATATTCAATATCTTCAAAATTCATAAACTCTGAAGGAGTCAATCATAGGTAGGCTCTGATACCACATGTTAAATAAATTACATAATTGAAATCATGTAAAACTATAATCAAATTCAAAACCGTAGACATAATTTCTAAATCCCATCTTGAATAAAAAAGAACACGATGAAATATTACGGAAGCGTACCTGAATCCATTGGTTTCTTGATCTAACAAGTTATAATCTTCCAATTGATTTGTAATTTCTTTATAGATTCTCTCTGTTGATGGGGAGGCAGAGAAAACAGAAAAACTGTACGTTTAATCAGGGGCCATGATCTATATATAGACGTAACTTTATAATATTTTCAAATCGGCCCCTTCAATAATTTAGAAATACAAAACCGATCTCTTCACATTAATGCCATGACACTTGAATACCCAGTAACCATAAAACTTTATAGATCACCTTTAATTGACTACACCTTACGATAGAATTACATATTAATATTACAGATGTGGCCCTACTTGTTGAATTTTATCCAACATAATTTTTTTAGTTTTTCAAAAAAACATTTTTTTTGGAAATAAAATAAAAAATATGTGATGTAAGTAAAATTTTTCTTGGTAAAAAAGATTAATTTCACAAAAGGTCCCCAACCTTTGAGCTAAGAATCTGTTTCATTATCAACCTTTTTTCACTCTTCTGGGTCCGTAACCTTCCATAAATGTGCACAGTAGATCCCTTTTAGCACTATTTCTTCAACTTTTCATGAAAAATTGACAGTTACACCCTTTTAACTTTTTAATTTTATAAACAAAAAATTCAAAAATATTTAAAAAGAAAAAAAAGAAAACACTTACAGAAACAGAAGCAAAGTTGTTGTTGTTTCCAACAAACAAATAGGGGGGTTCACCCCCTTAAATTAGCTGCCAGAAATGGTTGCAGAATGTTGCCATTTCTGGCAGCGTTTCTGCTGTCGTTTCCTACAATAAAAATGAGAGGGGTGAACGGGCAGCAAATGGGACGAGATTCACTTTCTCCAAAAATGCTACCAGAAATGGCAGTAGAATTTTTTGGCAGCGCCCCACCATTTGTTCATTCCCCCCAAAAATTCACCCCCCTAAAAAAGTAACATTCTTCGGCAGCAACTTTGCTGTTGTTTCCAGTAGCAAATTGAGAGGAGGGGATGGTCTCGGGTTGGTGTTTACCCTTTTTTTAATTTTTTATTATTTTTAATATTTTTAAATGTTTTGTTTATAAAATTAAAAAATCTTCCATAAAACGTTGAGGGAATAGTGTCAAAAGGGACATATTGTGCGCATTTATGAAAGATTGAGGACCTAGGAGAGCGAAAACAAAATTAGAGACGAAACTGATTCTTAGCTCAAAGGTTGAGGACCTTTTATATAATTAACCCGTGAAAAAATCATATGTACAAAATTTTAAACATCTTAGCCACTTTTGTAAATATTAACTTTTAAAACTTACAACTTTTAAATGATTATAAAATTTAAAGTGATAGCATAGAAATTAATGTATAAATTTTTTTTAATAGATAATGCATTTTACTTATTTTTTAAATTGTAAAAACTATATAAATGTATGTTAATATTTAATTATAGATACATATAATTAACAAGAAGTTGCTATGGCATGGTGGTTGGGACTAGGTGAGGGGTTCCAATCCCCTCATTGTGAAATTCTGAACACTTTACATAAACGAGTTGGGCCATGCAGGCGGGCGGCTGAGTATTGGCTTGAGTTTGGGAAAATGGGCTGACCCAACAGTGGGTAGCGTAATTGGGCTGAAATTTTGGGTCCGGTAACCAATTTGATAGATTTAAAATTACAAATTTGTTTTAGCTATTTATGGTGGCCGTCGTTATTTTTCGACGGGTAGGCCGTCCGTCGGAAATCACCAATGGCCACCTACAGTCGTTAGAATTTGCCAACGGCTACCATTGTCATTGGAATTTACCGATGAGCTTAGGCGCCGGTGATTACTGACGGACATGGATCGTCCATCGAAAATCACTAATAAGCCTTTTGCCAATGGATTTTTCCAACCATATGTTCCCGTCGGTAACTCATTTTTCCAATGGAATTTGGCCATTACCGATGGATTTTGACCATCGGTACAAGCATGTTTTTGTAATGTCTTTTTTCACCTTCCAATCAAACATACCCTTAGATCCTCATGTTTCGAGTAGAAAGTCTCGTGTTTGAATTACACCTATCTTTCCCTTTCCCTAGATCCCCTTGTATCAGAAAAAAAGGGGACTGGGGTAAAATTGTTACAATGCATTAAAATTACGCTTTAAGTATAAATGTGTCTAATTACAACAATGTACAACTAACACATAGCAAAACATGGTGACCTTTTTGTTGGAACAAATTCTGTAAAAGCTTTAAACCTTAAAACAATTATTATTATTATTATTATTATTATTATTATTATTATTGAAGTGAAAAAATTATTGCTCATTAATCGCGTTCAAGTCGTACATAATAAAGGCAGCCAGGGGAGACATACGTCGTTCGAAATACATTGGGCGGGGAAGAACAATAGATAATCTAGCTAATTTGTGTACCGGTGTATTAGCGTCTTGCGTAGCCAAAATAATAGAGTAAACGTCAATTTGTTGTAAGAGCAACTTGCAATTGTTGGTGATGAAACCAAAGTCTGAGAGATCTTTTCCTTCATTAACGACGTCTGTCGTGCTTAGCATCAATTTCAAAAACAGCTTGCCGAAATCCCAAGGAACCCACACAAAGTATAGCTTTACGTAGTCGCCAAGCTTCAATTTGTTGCTGAGTAGCAACAAACAAACGGCCCAACATCATCTCCGATTAGTGCTCCAACTCTTACAGCTCCTTGCTGAGGCCCGAGTTGACATTACAAGACAAGGGGACTAGATTGATGTGTTGCAAACTTGCAATCATCTTGTTCTGGAAAAGATATTTAGGATAAGTACAAGGACTAGGATATTGGCAGAGCCAGAATTTATGCTGAGGGGGCCAAAAAAAAAAAAATACTAAAGTCGTGTAAATATATATATTTTTTTAATACAAAAGTCATGTGTAAATTTAGCACCAAGCTTATTTTTGAATATTTTTATATGTTAATATTTTCACCACAAAATGATCACAAGCATATTATTGTATAGAAAAAAAATTGTTGTGGAGATAATTTGGCCTTTGAATTTTGTCTTCTTGTATTATCATATATTCAAACTATTCAATAAGAAAATACAGAAAATGTAATGTTAATATATACTAATATTTGTGAGAGAACCTATATTATAGTGGTGGACGTCTCAAATGTTAAAGGAAGAAGAATGAAGGTAAAGAAAATTAAAAAGAAAGTTATTGGTGAAATACATACATGGTATTATCATATTATTCTTTATATTAACTTAAGTTCATGTTTGCCATTTCATTTGCATAAACTAATCTAATGTCAATATATGAACATTTTGAAAATGTTAAATAACTAACCTCTTTAATTGTTTACCAAGTTTAAAACGAATTAAATTATTAATAAATATTTGCATAAAAAGTTTCTTCCCTGAGAAATTCACGTACATAACAATACAAGAAATTAGGTGAATTAAGTGGGCTGAAACTAAGCTAGTTAATTGGGCTTTGAGCTTTAAAGATTAACTGCAAATGGGCTTCATATATGGGCCCTCCTTCGATCCATTTTCATCTCCCATTAAAACCTTTCTTCAGCACCCGACTGCCTCCTTCTGCAATCTCCATCTGGCTGCAATTTTCAAGGAAAAATTTTGAGTTTCAAAAAGTTTTGCAGGGCTATCACCATTTCGGTGACCGACTTTGCCGTGGCTATCTCCCCCATGCCCCACTTTCCCTCTGCCCTGGACTAGGAAGTAATTAACCATAGGGGTTCATTGTAAAAGTTATAGGACCTTCCCCCCCTCTTAAGGGGTAAAACATGCAGTGGGGTTAATAAAGGTTGGTTTTACCCGCCGAACTAGATTTATCCTCAATCTAATCGTTGTTATTTCTTCCATTTTTCTATAAATAGCCCCTCAGTAAGTGGAAAGAAAATCAGGAGTATCAGGAATGGAAGTTAGAATAGTACCGTGAAAGTGCTGCCCAAGTGCTGAAATGCTACTACAATGCAAATATAATAGTGTACTACAATTCAAATGATGAGAGAAAAACAACTTAAAAAAGAGCAAACAAAACACCCTGAATCTCAAGTATAGCAAAATTTTAGCAATTAATATGGACATTCTGTGTAAAAACTCTAAATCCGTCAAAAAATTCTTTTTTAAATTAAATTTTAACTAGAAATTAGAGGCTTACGCTACTTATATCTTGAGGCATATTCCTTAGGCGTACACCTCAACGTTGGAGGCGTGAGCCTCAATATATAGTGCTTCAAACCAATATTTTCAGGTATGAAACATGTCGAGGCATAAAAAACGGGTCTCGAGGTGGGATTTAACCTCGCCTTTTAATACTATATACTAACCATATTTACTTCTAGTGTACTTCTAAAGCACTTTTGGCCACTCATATACTATATTGATGCACATGATCCCCAGTACCATCTATAATACATCTACACACGTTAAGTAAGGAAACAATACCTTGCTCGTTAAAAGTGAAATGCATGGTATACTACTCTTATCAATGATTAAAACATTAATTGAAGTAAAATTCCTTTTACAGATTAACTATCTTCACTGATACAAAATAGTGGAGTTAATCCCCGTTTAAAGCTAAAAATTATGATTTTGTTAAATTTCTCAAGAACGGGAATTGTACAGAACTATCTTTCATAAGATACATTTTGCCGAAAAACTACAAACTTATCGTGAAATTCTTGACTATCTTCTTATCGTGAAATTCTTGACTATCTTAAGTATTAGTTTTGCAGTCTGCTACCTCAATTATTTTGACGTGAACATATATGCACCACCTTTCCTTAGTTCTGTGAAATTTTATGGAAAGATGAATGCACGAAAGATTGTAAAGGTTGTTCTAATCGTATTTTGGATCAAATCAGTGACAAATTTCACAAATTGAATTGTAAATCGTAAGATTTTACTAAAAATCATTTTAAAAAATAAAAATATATACACAATTGTAAAATAAAATTAAAAAACAATAATAAATAAAGAAACTAAAAACAATAATAAGTCTTATACACAATTATAAATAAAGAAACTAAAAACATTAATAATCTTATGCTGAAACCGTTCAATAAAAATTAAACGCACAAATAATATCATTCAACTCAAAAATAATCCTACACTAACATGTCTAACGATTATAAGAATAATCAACCATTTTTTTTTCATTTTTCAATTTTTTTTGGGGGCATATGCATCACATTCTTTATTGCCCAATGCCCACGTTGAAATCCTACGACCCAAAATACCCAACAAGCAGGCCCAATATGACCAATACTTTAGTCCCCGACATATTATTATTATATTATATATTTTGAAATGATTATCAGCAGCGCCGTAGCCCCACCTTGTTCTGGTCGGACCATCTGGGCACCAAAGCCCTCTCGTTTTTCTGCCTGTAACTCCGCGGCCGCGGCCTCTTCCTCCACTATTTCATCCAATCCGCTAGTTCTCGAACATGATGGACTCCGCTGGTTCTCGCACCACTATTGATTTAAACACTCAATATTTTCATGCTTTCAAGTTTTATTCAAAATAATCATGAACAGTGACAGAAACCAGGCGGTATTAGAGGCGTGAGCTGTATAGTGCGCACGGCTAAACCTTTATATATAATTTTTTTTCTTAGGAAGATAAAAGCAATTTTTTCCCAACTTGGGGGACCCACTATGGCCCCCTAGCTCCTCCAGTGATCCTGAATCGCTTGAGTTAGATGGAATCATGATTTCATCTGATTCTAAACGATTTTGTAATGATTCAAATGCGATTTTACATATATGCAATTTTTGAACCGATTTGGATCGTTAGACTCGTGCGATTCTATGATTTGAATCACGATTTTAACAACCTTTTCAATTTGGTTATTGTACTCATATATTTTCAGTTTTTTTTTAACAAATGGGTTTCTAATCTTCCTTTATTTTATGACTATGAGTAGAGGTGTCAAAACGGGCGGATCGGGCCAGGTCGGCTCGCTACCCTTGTGGCCCGGAACAGCCCGCTATACAAAAAAGCCCGCACATTCAGGCTTCTCAGTCCGGGCGGGGCCGGCCCACCCCTGTAACCCATGTGGGTCCTCCCATGTGGGCCACGGGTTGACCAAGTCCATGTGGGCCACTCTTTTCTTTTTTTGATCATATTTTATATTTAAATTTTAAAATAAATACATTACAAATGAAATACTTCAATAGGAAATTTGCCACATTTTTTAAAGATATCACTAGTTTTTTAAAATTTTAAATTTTAATTAAAAAGTAAACATATAACAAGATAAAATTAAAATTTTTAATAAGCTTCAAATATTCTATTACATAAAAAAACTTTGAAATTCAAATATTATTTATTATAGTCAACAACTAGATAATTTTAACACTTAAGCTTTTAAAATTTAAACATAATACAAATAGCTATTTATTAATTTGTATCACTATAGTTATAAATTTATAATATATTACAACTATTAACATCATAACATGACAATATATAAAAAAAAAAAGTTAAAAACTTTTTGGCCAAAAGTGGCGCCTACAGGCAACAGCATACTGGCAGCCTTTTTCTTTTAGAAATGCCAATTTCCTTTTCAAAATTCAAAAGGCAATTTGCCTTTTGTCCTTTTGACGGCTCTCTACCAAAAAAAATAAGTTTAATTGAAAATTGCACGGACTCAGTGGGTTAACTGCGGGCCCAGTGCACGTGAACCGGCCCGTCCAACGGGCCGAGAGTAGCAGCCATGACCGTGAACTGGTCGGTTCCCGACCGGCCCGCAGTTCCGGGCTCTTTTGGGCGGTCCTGGGCGGGCCTTCTTGACACCTCTAACTATGCGTATTAAATAAAATAATAATTACGATTAAATAAAACTTATACAGTAAAACCTCTCGATAAATTTATATATTCAATAGATTAATAACCTTGATTAATAATAAAATTCTATCGTCAAATGCTTACTTCGAAAAACTAAGAGCTTGTTTGATGCTTTTTTTTCTCTTTTCTTTACCAATTTATAATTTTATTTACTACTGATTTGATATTTGATTTGAATACTATTTAATTACAACCACATAGTTTACACCTTTTTATATTTCCAATACACATTCTCCCTCTCTCCTCATTATAAATTCTCCCAAATTTACAAAAAAAAGAGAGCATCAAACAAGCACTAAATTAACATTCGATAAATTAATAACTTCAGTAAAATAATAATTTTCATTGTTCTCGACAATATTAATTTATCGAGATTTTACTACAATGTTATTTTGGTGAAAGAATTACTCCTCATAGTATCTTCAATGCAATAATGTGCATGATGCCAATATGGTAAAGAATATTAATATTGCTTCTAAAAGGTTCCCCTATGCAATAATGTTCATGGACCATATTTGACAAATCAATATTAGCTATTAGGTATTTAGAAAAGAGAAAGAGATAAATACAACGATTGGATAAACTAATGGCAGATATTATCAAAGACAATGTCTAGTACCCATGACAATGTGAAACATTTAAGGGTAAATCTCACAAAAGGTCCCCAACCTTTGCAAAAAGTAACAATTTCATTACTAAACTTTTTGTTTCAAGCATGTAGGTTCCCAACCTTTAAAAAATATGCACAAAAGGTCTTGTTCTTACATACTATTTTTGTTAATTTTCATTTTTCATTTTTCTATAAAGACAATTTTACCATTTATTTAAATTTCAAAAATAAGAACATAAATTTAAAAATTTATTTTGACATCTCTATTGCTTTTTCTTTCATATACTTTTACATGTCCATTTATATATCGCTTTCCCATCAATTTATTTAACATAGACTATATATACACATTGATTAATATATTTTCTTTTCCTTTTACTTACCTAGCACCACCACCACTATTAGTGTTATAGTCACTTTAGGCTATAAAGTCTCTGAAATTTAAAACTAAATAAGAAATTATAATTGAGATGTGATTGACAAAGCCGTCCGTGATACTGATTAGGGCCCCCAACCGGAAAGCGTCAAAAGGTTTACAGTCGAGTTTTTTGAAACATATGTCCAAAACATAAAATAAAAATAATGTTTAGAAAAATTTGTAATAAGTTTGTTTGTAGCCTAGTGGTGAAGTTATTATACATTTACTCTCAATCTTTAATCATAGGTTAATGGTTTAGATCCTTATACCCACAAATTTGATTTTATTTTTTTAAGGGCCAATTTAAATTTTCATTTTTTGGTATTCAATAATAGTTACAATTCTTGTAAGTTTTATTGAATTTCAAATACTAAATACTAAATGTGTAGTATAATTTTATAAGAAAAGAGCTCTCTTAGTGTTTTAGTAGTCTATATCTACTTGCTAAATGATAAAATATAATCGAATGTCTTACAATTTGACAAATATTAAAACTTATTGAGATTAAAATTCCTTTGAATATTAGTAAAAGATTTTTTTGCTCATCTTTTCAATATAAAAATTAAATATTCAAAGTTGAAAACCGTTAAAAATCGTATTTATTCTAAATTTTTTTAAAAGGGGGTGTCATTTAAATTTCGCATAAGGCCTCTGAAATCTAAGGGCCGGCTCTGTTGATTGATACTCAAGTCATAAAAATTAGAATGATTAAAAATGCATGAATTTTTCTTGCAAAAAAAATTAAAGGATTGAATTATTAGTAAAAAAGGGAGGACCCCATTGATTTTCACTACAACTCATATCATTCTAAATTTTTTCGTCTACATATAGTTAAAAATGGGAGGTAAATCTTCTTTTTATTCTTGTTAAAATGCAACTTAAATAGAGGCCTTATTGTTCCCTACTCTCAAAAAAAATGGCTAGGGAAATAGTGGTGGTATTTGGTGGAAGTTACTGACGTGAAATGGTGGTTGGAAAATTTCGTCAGTAATAGGCTTGTTGGTGATCACTGACGGCCATTTTGTGTCCGTCAGTAATTACCATTTGGTTTGTAAAGCTTTTTGTAGGACTTTTTGTTCAAGTAGCACATCACAAAAAGCAAACAAACCTATATAATTGAGATGGAGGGATTAACTTTCAATGATCACCATAGTCAACATGTCAATTTTGTGGCCGTCAGCAATTACCATTTGGTTTGTTACGCTTTTTGTAGGCCTTTTTTGTTCAAGTAGCTCATCGCAAAAAGCAAACAAACCTTTATAATTGAGATAGAAGGATTAACTTTAAATGATCATCATAGTCAACATGTCAATTTTTATTAAATAATCTAACCTATAAATGAAGTTCAAACCCTCCCTTTTGTTTGATTCAATTTTCATATGATTAAATTGTTGGATCTTAAAGCATGTCATCCAATCAATGTCAAACTAAAGTTTGGTGACCCAATTACAAGTAAAGTAAAAATAAAGTAATCTAATTGCTAACATGAACTATATTTCCGTGACCTCTAATATAATTAACCTAATGTTTTAACACACACCAAAGAAAGGATTGGTATACCAAAATAAACAATACGGAATTTTCTAAGCCGTAGTTGCCACACAATCACGATAAAAAAATTTCATTAATTGAAAATGGTATGAAAAGGTAACAAAAGTTTATCTTAGGAACTTCACAATCACTTTTAATTTCTTCAAAAGGCCACAAAGAATTGGAAAGGGAGCATGTACTTTTATTGTTGTTATTATTCTATGCGTCTTCATGAGATGTCTTGGTAGATATAATAAGTAAAGAAAATATGCAATAAAAGCTTAATTGATTAAATAAATAATTTTGAATAACAAGTCGATTAATCACTTAATATAACATTAAGCAAATATAATCCTTACTTTTCAATAAATCTCCCATTTCTGTTGTATATATAATCCACGATAAATACAAACCAACATTATGGTTTTCTTTTATTCCAACAATTTATACTTTATTAACTTTATATAGTGTGAAATTAAGAGAAATATTTCCCCTAACTTCAAACTCTTTTCACCTTTCTACTTATCGAGTAGTCATGGTGCAGCCGTGACTATGGATTCGCTCGCTTGTGATGTCGGCCGCAGAAGCGATTGCCACTTGGTTTGGTAGAATGAGGGTTGATCGGTATGAGTGACTCATATTTGATTGGTGGGAATAGTTGCAAGTGTGGCTGGCGAGGGAATTCGGCTCGTTCCAACATCGTCTCCTCATCATTGACAGAATGACCGACATTTTCCAGTTCAAAACCAATGGTATGTGAGAGGTCATGTCCTGACGATGACATTGTCACCATTGCAAAGAAAGCAAAGAAAATAAACAGTAGGAATTGACGTAAAATCATTTTGCACAATCGCAAACAAGCTAGTACTTAAGTTACACAACCCTTGATTTTGTATAAATTTTCCTTCACCGGTGCCCTTTAAATATAGGAGGCTTTGGCTGGGGCAGCAATGCTCATGGGAAGAAAAGACTTTGAGCTACATTTTTTTTCTGAAGGCTTGGTGTAAAGAAACTTGTAACATGCATTTTAGGTTATCCTTAGCTTTCCAAAAATGGACCAAGCTATCATATAATTGTATATTGCAGTTTTCAAACAAGTTAATTGATCGCTTTGTCAACACCGCGACATGGATGGATAATCACTTTGTACTTGGACGCGGTAAGAATTCACATGTTGATACCAAAAAGATGAGGGTTATTTTCGCTGTAGTTCCCCAACCTTTCAATTTTGTCCCTATTCTTTTTTTAGGATTACTAAGTCCCCAACTTTTTATTTATTATCGTATTACGCCACCAACATTACATTTCATCTCCAACCTTTCAAATTTCACTATTAACCCCCTACCAAAATGACTGTTATACCCTTGATACTTTATTTCCACTATAGGTCCCCAACCCTTCAATTTCTATATAATTTTGTCCTCATTATTTTTTGAGCACTTAGAGAAGCCCAACATTTTATTTTTTATCGTGTTATATCCCTATTGATACTTTTCATACTAATATTTTAATTCTTACTGTTAATATCTATTAAAATTTTTATTATATCGTTAATTATTTAAATAAAAAAATAATAAACAATCTAAAATAAGAAATTCACACATTCTAACATACTCAAACACAACTCAATGAAAACAGCCAGAAATAATAATAACAGGAAAACTCGATATATAATAGTCTCGATGGATATCAAATTTGTATCGAAGAAAGTTATTGATCTAAGTATAAACGTGGCGAATCGGATCTGATTTCTTGATTATCACAGATCACGTGATGAATACAGATTGGGTAAATATGCCCATAATTGATTTTTTATTTATAAAAAAATACCCTAATACTTTAATTCTAATTTAATTTCTTGTTTCTCTTTCTTATTTTCCCTTAATTTGCCTCCTGTTTGTTATCCATATCAATCCAATATGATCCACTAATTGTGAATATATAAAAAATTATAATTAATGCATTAGGGTTCGGTTTCATTTTTGTAAATTAAAAATAATTTTTTTGTAGATTCACATTGATCTATATCCACTACGTGATATGGATCATGATTTGTCGTATTGACTCTCGAATTGAGAACTTTTTTTGTGCGGATTAGTTATTCATCAAATTTGTTGCAGATCGAGTTTTTTTTTTATTATCACTACAAGCTAGGATATGTGGAGTTTTTATTTTATATTGTTCTTTATTTTTTATTTTTATTTAAATAATTAAATGTTTAAAGGTAATTTTATTTAGAATTAACATTAGTAATTGAAAAGTTGATGATAGAAATGTTATATCTCCAATAACACTTTTCACACTGATAATTTAATTCTTATTGTTAATATCTATTAAAATTTTCATCATATCATTAATTATTAAAATAATACATAAAGAACAATACAAAATAAAAAATCCATGCACTTTAACCCGGTCTAACACAAATGAATGAAAATTTTAAAAGATATTAATAGTAAGAATTAAAATGTTAGTATGCAAAGTATTAAGATATAACATGACAAAAAATAAAAGATTGGGCTTCTGCGCGCTCAAAAAATAATAATACAAAATTATATAGAAATTAAAAGATTGAGGACCTATAGTGGAAATAAAGAATCAAGGGTGTAATAGTCATTTTGATAGGAGTTAATGGTGAAAATTGAAAGGTTGGAGACGTAATATAATGTTGGGGACGTAATACGATAATAAATAAAAAGTTGGAGACTAAATAGGCCTAAAAAAAGAATGAGAATAAAATTGATGTAAAATTGAAAGGTTGGGAACCTAGAGTGAAAATAACCGAAAAGATAGTGGTATAAATTATATAGGAATCTTCAAATACCATCACAATATTTGGTAACAATTTAAATCACACCCCGATTTATCAACCAATTTAAATTTTAATTTTTGAATACATGGCAACATTATATTTAAACACATATTTGATGTGATGTGAAATTTCACATCATTTTAATCATTACCTCTACATGATATAATTACATCTCGACACCTATACAAAATTTAAATTTTAAATCTATTTAAAAACCATTCATTTTTAAATCCTTACCAAACAAACTGATGTATCAGCATATCATCACATCTTCTCAAATCCCATGAGTGACATTTATTATATGTGCACTATCCATCTGCTACTATAACGATACCAAACATCTAGTACTTGAACATTTTCATGAACACCAGCTAGAAAATTTTCGTAGCAAATGTCCACCCAAATCAAACTCTTTTCTTTTTTTTTTTTTTTTTTTTTTTGGTAGTTGCAATCAACAATTTTCCTTTCTTTTTCATTGGTTAACGGGTAAAAGGGGACATATAATTCAATTTTGTTAAAGGGTAAAATTGGCAACATACGATTCACCATACCAAATGGTGTAAATTGATATTCAAGATCATTGTATTCTTAAAAATAAGCCCATGATATTGCCGTTGTGGGGAAGTTAATGAACCTACAAAAATTTTGGGTTCTCTAACCATCTATTGGAACGAGTGGAAATGAGTAATAGTGATTTGTATAGCTCTTTTAGAGTTTCATGGAATATATGAATTAATTGGAATGACTGTTTTTTTATTTTAATAGAGATTTGTTTAGTTGCAACCCCACAAATGGCATGGATAATCCAGTTGGACAGGAATTTTGATTAGTCATGCCTGTTCTTCTACTCGGCCTATTTTTCTGGGGTTTTTTCATTGATTATATATATATATATATATTTTGGGGATTGAGTACTGCAAAGTAGATTATTTGAAGTTAGATATATATAGTAAATACATTATACTTTATTGAAAATGTTCAAGTACTAAACTTCTAATGCCATTATAGTATTAGACAGATTATGTGAAGAAAAGTGTTTATGCTTAATTATTGTAGCTCTTAAGTTTTTGAAGAAATGTGCTTCCTTTTGAAGCAAAATTCAGGCTTCAACTGTTTTAATCTAAACACGGTAAGCACAATTTGTAAGACATATATTAACAAATATTCATTGTGAGTCGGTGATCGACATTGCTTCAAAAGGGATTTGCCTGAAACAGATTTATGGTTGCCTTATTTGCACCAGTAGTAAAACTTGCATTGCTCGTTGTTAGTGGCTACTGCTAACCATAGTCGATTCCTCAATCTTTAGTCACAATTTGGAGACAAGAATGTAGAAATCAAAGAGATATGTGAAGAATGTGTATATTCTTTTAATTTCTCTTTGAAAAACATTTACACAAGGAGGTGAAGCTGATAACCTACTAGAGTACATTAACAAATAAGAGGATTTTGGATACGCATGATTCAGATGGGTCCTTCTTCACGAGTTGGGGGGGGGGGGGGGGGGGGGGGGGGGGGGGGGGGGGGGGGGGGGGGGGGGGGGGGGGGGGGGGGGGGGGGGGGGGG
>CAVNYN010273654.1:51709-75156 GCA_963692815.1 Nyctanthes arbor-tristis
TCCGCCCCCCCCCCAAAAAAAAAAAAAGGTTGGGAACTTCAGTAAATTTCCCTGTTTGGCTCATTTCTTAATTATTTTTAAAAGAGGAAACATCCTTCACCAATATTTCACTGGTCAATGATAAAAATGAGAAGGGCAAATATGTAAATGGAAAATTCAATGCTTAACTGTTCTAAATAGGCGGTTATATTGACATCACAAATTTTGTTAACACACAACAGTACACTCTTGTACTTACCGACATGGGGAATTCTTGACAGCCCAATTAGGCCATTACCTAAGTTTTACTTGAAAGAGTATTTGACCATCTTAAGTATTGGTTATTCGGTTCCTGTTCCGGCCGGGTTGGGTTGGGTCGAGTCGGGTCAAGTCGGGTCTCGTTTGTCCCGGTCCAAACCTTGCCCAGCCCTAGAGCTGAGTGGTACGGAAATAAAACTTTGTATTCAAGGAGAATGGAACAAATTGTGGAATATCAAAAACTAGTCAAGATTTTGTTCCTTATATTAGATTAATTAAGTACATAGTGCTTTAATGTTGAATTTTCTAGAGAAACATATCGGGCTCCAATTTCGGATGGCAGCATCTGATTGGAGGTCGGGTTTCGAATTTAGAGTCTGATCTGTTTCAATTGCCAGACCACAAGTAAGAGTTTGGGGGTAGTCTTCGAGGCCGCATTTCTTCTTTTATTTCTTCTTAATTTTAGTAGGTAAACTTTAGAACTACCTAGGCAAAAAAAGAAAGAGTGGTTATATTGACACCACATTTTTTTATTAATAACATCTCATTTTAATTATACTCATCCTCATTTATATTTTTAACTACAGTCATGCAAGGAACACATTACAGATAACTGCCTCCACTAATTTACTGTGATGTAGAAATTCAGTTTTAGTACAGAAGTCCTATAAAGCGTAGTATCTAGTGGTAAGTATTCTTTAAGGAACATTTCCTTTACTAATATATTCAAGGGAATATAATGCTACGTGAACTACCTGTTCTAGAAGTAAATTTCAGGACAAAAGCATCAATATGAAATTAGTATGCTATTATCTTCGCATAGATCAACGATTTAGGTACCTTCTTCAAGCAAGGTATGCCTCTTTCTTCCATGGTTGCATACGTCAATTCTCATTACCTTGCACTAATTAGGGAAATTCAAATAAATTGGTCAAAAACACATTAAAATGTGAAAGTATAGAAACTAGACAAAATCCAATCATAAGCCAATGGAACACAGTGCTGCGAGAGACTGAAAGTATAAATTTATAAGAAGATAAGAGAATAAGTTACACTGCCTTTATCCTCAACTTCCAAAAGTGTGACAGTTCTTATGAACATACCTTACAAATGACTGAAGAAAGACCACTGAACATGAAATTTTCTGAAATATAATGATAACAGTAATAGAAAAAGACGAAAGCAAAGATCAATTTACAGGTACGAGTTCACAACTTATACCTTCACTAGCTTCACTTGTGAGCATTTCTGGACCAATTCTTCCAATAACAATCTACAGTTATTAGTCATGAAAAAGAATAAATAGTTCTAACATAGATTAAAAAATCTGAATCCAAAAACTTGAAAATCTGAAGAAAGAATTCAGCGTAATTAATAAGGTATAAAATCGAAAGAGTGTTTCAATTCCAAAATCAAGCAATTATTATATATAAATCACACACAAAATTAAGAAAAGAATTGTGTGTAGAATTTGTGCTTAATTATATTTAAAACAAGACAAATAATCAGAAAAATAAATATATAGAAAAAAACTTAGGAAATCTATCTATATATATATATAAAAAGCAGATTAGTTTGCGGTGCCTTTGTAACACAGTTTTTCCGCCAAAACTATCTCAAGTGAGGACCTTTTAGACTTTTTTTACATGTTAGGTAGATTTTGCGGTACATTATAGATTAATATTTCTCTATTTTTTCAATTAATTAGAAATTATGATACTTATCTATTATTATCTTCAAATATTTTGATTAAATATTTTGTTCGATGTATCTTATCTTTTTACACATTTTGTTATATTGATTTATATTCAATTTTTTTATTTTTTAATTTAAAATTTTTTAAATACACATATCTTATCTAAGAAATATTTTGTAATTTGTATTAAACTATTTAATCTTTAGCTGATATTAATTTTTAATTATTGTTTCTATATTTTTAAATCAAGTCGTTAATTATTACGTTACTTATTTTATATATGAAAAATATAGTTTAATTAATATTTCACAGTTTACAGAATTCACAGTATAGTCACAGAGAAAAATAAAATGTCTAATTTCTTAAAGTATAAGAATGACAAGGGGTTGGGTTGGGATCGGGTATGCTACACCAATTAACATACATATCAATTTTTTTCCTCATCCCCACTTAAGTTGGAGACAAGTCAGGGAAGGGTTAATACATGTAATTCATATTACTAATTTATTAGCCAATTTAAATATATTTATATATTTCTATTTTTATTTTTTGTTTATTAAATAGTATTCTAAATACTAAAATTACAATTGAAATTACTGAGCTTTCTTGATAAGTTTTATCATCTTTTTACTTTTTAAACCATTAGAGTTTTAAGTAAATATTTTTATTTTTGTCTAAAAAAAGGTAAATGGGATGGGTACGAGTAAAAATTATCATACTCTTTCTTGGTACATTGTTAAGTCAGGTCGATTTTTTTATCTCATCCGCGACTGAATTATCTATTTAGTCGGCTACTCCCTATCTTAACAGGATCGGTTACCCGTGGGTATCGAGTTTGTCGGGTCTTTTTGCAATTCCTACTAAAGTCACTTAATAGCATTCTATATGGAGTAAGCACATAATAACTATTAGTTAACAAAAAGATAACCAAAACATTATATTTTAATATGATTAATCATATATTACTTAACATTTTATACTAATATCAGATATAATTTGATTTGGTATCTTCCCGTGCAACGCACGGGTGATAATCTAGTTAACAAGGAGTTGCAAAGATGAAAGCAAGGGGTCACAAATTAGCAGTTTGAAGGAAAAGAAAATGGATTTCTTTAGTTGAAAAACAAGCCTATGAAGTATGAACATTACAATTATTTTCAATTGCCATATGGTAAATCAGTTTCCAGCAATTTAATTTGTAGATACTAATTGAACCTTGTACCAAATTCAAAATCACAACACTACGGCTAAAGTCTACATAAAAAATGAGAACAAAATTGGGTCTAAAATATAACCACAGTGAAGTAAGTGAACAAGGTGAGAAACTTAAGCAACTAACTTGTCCTTCCCTATCCGCCTTCAGAGCCTGAGAAACGGAAAATAAAATTAGAGGCTTACGGCTAGAAGCATGGAAGAACATGAAGCATTGAGGTAGCAACTTTTGCCGAGGTTTCTGAGCCTAACGAAGACCTTTTGAAAAAGCTATGCTGCCATGTTATCCGCACCATCCTCACCGAAGAAAGAATTCCTCAGGCGCATCATTGACTGGCACTGGACAACAATATCTCGTCAGATCAACAATGCTCCAACTCTAACCATGCTTGTCAATTTGGGGGCTTTTTTACGAGGCGGTGTTGCAATTAGAGAGAGAGAGAGAGGACTTTGGAATGAACAGGAACATCATACCGTGTCATTCCGTGGGGGCTAGGGGTGGATTTATATCAGTGGAAATAAAAAGGAAAAACGCGTCGTTTTGGTTGAAAATTTTGACCATTCCAATTGAATCTTGACCCATTCACCCTTTTATTATAGTTAGATAGATTAGATACTTGGCCAGAAATAAGCCGAGCGATATATGCGCTCCAATAGAGAGGGATATCCAAGCAAAGACACTATTTCACATTTTCTTTGTTATTTATTCTCATTTTCACCTCTGAACCATGTATCCAATATGGAAATTTACACACAACAAAGAAGTTATTTTCTCCTTAATTTTTTGCTCATTTTCTTGACAAAGTTTTCACAAGGCCATGATCATACAAATGGAGTAAGAATAGAGATGGTTCACAGAAACAATTTTCACCGAAAGCTAGTCAAAGGAAAGCCCCCATCTCTTAGTAAACTTGATGTCATTAGACGGGCACTACACAGCGATGCATTTCGCCAATATGCAATTTCTGAAAGCTTAAAGCAAAAAAGGAGCAAAAACAGAGGAAGACAAGTGCAAGAGCGTCCAGCTGCCAATGTCCCAAGGGAAATGTCAATGTTTTCGGGGTCTGATTATGGGGAGGGCCAATACTTTGTGAAGGTTAAGATTGGAACCCCTCCAGAAGAGTTTTTCCTCGTTGCAGATACGGGGAGTACATTACTTTGGGTGCATTGTAACTATAGGTGCAAAGGGGATGATTGTGGAGTTTTTGGTGCAGAAAAATCTTCATCTTTTAGTATAGTATGTTCTTCAGAAATGTGCCATGATCTCAAAGTTCTTTCTTCTCTTCTTGATTGTCCATTGCCAGAAGCTCCCTGCATCTATGACTACGGGTAGGTGCGGTTTTCCCTTCCTTGCCTTTTCCCTATGTGAAAATGACGATGTGGCATTGCCATGTCAACTAGGGTTTTATTTTTTAATCTTTTTAAGGGGAAGTAGCTTAGTGAAAATATTAAAAGCCGAGGTATAATTTTATTGCCACATCAAGTTGGACGGTTAGAAACCCAATAGAATAATTCTACTTTTACACAAAAAATTTACAGAGTTTCATATGATTAGGTGTGGTGACGTGATGTGTGGGAAAATAAGAACACTTGCTTCAAGTTCTTTTTTTTTTTTTTGTGTAGATGTAGTATAGTTCAACCCAATAAGCAAAAGGGGAAAAAAGTTTAATTTCATTTAAAACATTCTTCTTAAAACAAGCTCATCTGGTAAACTATATATTAATTCCTTGAATCATGATGCTAACTCACCTGAATATATATATATATATATCTGGCAGTCTGGTTCCAAATTTAGAGCTTTATTTGTTTTCCTAGAAAATTCTTGAATATATGGGGTTGTTGTGAAAACTAGGTACTTGACGGGATCTACGACTGGCATCTTTGCACAAGATACAGTAACATTGGGCCTCAAGGGCAGAAAAGAGTTAGAAATCAATGACATGATACTCGGGTGTAGCGACAGGTACAACAAAGATTTTTCAGAGTGGAAAGCTGATGGTGTCTTGGGGCTTGGTTATGAAAACTATTCATTTGCACTCAATGCTGCTAATAAGCTCGGGGGTAAGTTCTCGTACTGTCTAGTTGATCATTTTAGCTCTGAGAACGAGTCGAGCTATCTCATCTTTGGGCCACATGAAAGCGAACCTTTGATAGAAAAACCTCAAAAGATACAAGAGACAAAACTTGTCCCAGGGCTCATCGGTTCACACTATGCTGTTAACATAAAAGGCATTTCAATAGGCAACAAAGAGCTCTCAATCCCAGACTTCGTATGGAATGGAAATGATGAGGGGGGAGTTATTCTTGATTCTGGTTCGACCTTAACCTACTTGACAGAACCGGCCTACGAGCCTGTTATGAACGCAATAACGCCCTCGTTAGCCAATCTTGAACGAGTAGAAGTCGATGTTACTGGACTTGAATTCTGCTTTAGTGAAAAAGGATATAATGAGTCTATGGTCCCAAGATTGGCATTTCATTTTGTAGATGGTACAAAATTCGAGCCCCCCGTGAAGAGTTATGTGATTTTTGTAAATGATGCCATGTGTTTGGGGGTTTCAAAAGTAAAGTTTCCCGGATTGAGTATAATAGGAAACATCATGCAACAGAATCACCTCTGGGAATTCGACCTTAGGAATGAGAAATTGAGATTTGGTTATTCCAACTGTGTTTAATTAGATTTCTTTAATTAACTAAATTTAGCCATTTTGCAAGTATTTTAGGTTCGACAATGTGCATAGGAATCTGTGTAATATAATGCTATGAAATCATGATTCAGCTATCTCTTGTGTGTAAAGTCATGGCTAAAAATGTTGTAATTTATTATTTTAATTTATTGTTTAATTGTTTAGCCAAATTTATGTTCCAAATTAGAGAGCGATATCACTTGGGGTTCATTGTAGTCCATGCTAACTAGTTTTCTTTCCCTGTAAAAAATGCAAATAGAAAAAATCTTAAGGTACAACTATGTGTACATGGATAGCACACATGACACCAATTTGTGAACTCCCACATTAATATCAAAATATATGAATTTAATCCTAGAGGCCAAGGGAAATTACACAATTAGGAGCAGATATCGATTGGTCCAAGCTATGCACCATGGCGAACATCTTCCTCCAGTCAATTGGTTGTGGACTCTCATTTGGGATTTAAAAGTACCACTGAAGGTTAAGACTTTTCTTTGGAGGGGCAGCGTCTGATGTTCTTCCTACCCTTGAACAGTTGCGTGCTAAGAGAATTGATGTGGGGAGTCAATGTTCGGTTTGCCTGGCTGGGGCCGAAACCGTACATGCTACATTGTCTAATGGAGTGTACTTTTGTTAGGTAGGTCTGGTAGGATTCTTCAGTGGGATCCCAGTGACATACGGCCAGAACTTGCAGGATTGGTTGCTGGCTTCATTTGGCCGAGGTGGTTAGGGTGACAGGAAGAGTATTGCTATGATTTGTTGGGCACTCTGACATAACCGGAACGAAGTGGTATGGCAAAGGAAATCTCTTCTGCCTCTTAAAGTGGTTTCTTTGGCCTGTTTCATGCTTAATCAGTGGAGGGAAGCTCGGGGGGTCTCAGTCACAGAGTAGATCAATCTTGGCACATGCAAGGCGTCTCCCATTGGCAATGCCCACCTGCTGGAAGGCATAAGCTTAATGTGGATGCAGCTCTTTTCCTTAATCAGAACCTGGTAGGTTTGGGAATGATTTTGTGAGATGAAATGGGCTCCTTCTTGGGGGCTAAAAGTGTCCACTTGAACAGGTTGTATGCAGCAAAGGTGGCTGAACTGATGGGAGTTAGAGAGGCACTCACTTGGATCAAGGAGATGCATTTCACCCATGTGACGGTTGAGACGGATGCGTTGATTTTATTTGAAGCCGTTCGCGCTACCCAAATTGATATATCCCCGTTTGGATTACTACTTGATGATTGTAAGGTTTTGATGTTAGAACTCGATGGCATTGAGTTCACGTGTGTTAAAAGGTCTGCGAACCAAGTTGCTCATACACTTGCTAGAGCGGCTAGCTCTATGTCAGGCCTTAGTTTATCATTTTCATTGCCACCTATTATTATTGCGGATGTACCACATTCTGACTCTATTTATGAATAAAATTCCTCCTTTCAAAAAAAAAAAAATATATATATATATTCCTGTCTGCTTATTCCCTTCAAAAAAATAAATAAATAAAATAAAATATTCGCATCATATCTAGTTTGTACAATAGTGATACTTGTAGAATTTCTCATAAAAAAAGCCAACATTGCAGTTAATTATCATACTTGCGTCCCCATCCCACATTTATCTACCGAAGCAGCAAACAAGTCTACAAAACTACTTAAAATTTTATTCAAAGTATATATACCTAAAAGGAGAATTTCATCTTTGTATCATGTAATAACAATAAGGGCATGCTTTTTATAACAAAAATAGGCAAAAAAATACAAGCCATATCATGTCTTTCAATGTTTATATTCCAATTTTCCCAATTTTGGCTCGCTACACTAGCATCATATTATGGGACACCACAAGAGATACAAATAAAAAGAATTCGAAAAAAGAAATGAAAATAAAAAAAAATGATGAGTCTATTGTCCCATTCGTTTGTGTAGCCTCGAGACTTGTCCTCACCTACAAAAATATCTACTGCCTGTAAAACGTCCCGAAGGTTTTGTAACAAAACCTCCCACTTTACGTGGTGTATATAGATGCACGCCATGTGTATTTCATGTAAGACATGTATTTTTTGCTTAACGACAGCGTGGCTCCCATAAGTTTTGTAAAAGGACTCATAAAAAGAATTCGAACAAGGAAATAAAAATAAAAAAAATGATGAGTCTACGTTCCAATTCATTTGTGTGGCCTTGAAACTCGTCTACGTCTACAAAAATATCTACTGCCTGCAACTAATATGAAAAGCATAGAGTTGGATCCAAACATTAGACTTGATAAATCTCTTCCCAACCAATTGAAAATAGAAAAAATAAATATAAATAACAATAATAGTGAAATGAGAATTCATACTTGTTTCTTATATCACAAAGCGTCATTTCATTCTTGGAACCACGTAGATGTTAGAATCTAACATCTCTCAGGGCAACAGTTTGGAAACAATATATAGATTGGACAAATTGTGCGCCATCTATCTCCAGGAGCCAATAATATTGCAAGGGAAAAGAAAAAAAAAAGTGGATAAGATCTAGCTTCTTTCTAATGTTTGGGCTCCAGTTTAAAATTAAGGTTAACCAGTTAAAAGAATCAGTAGCCCATGCCAAACACTTAGGCTGCGTTCTTTTCGTGGTTCGGCTTTCTATTTTTGAGTTTTCTATTCATTTTTAATTTTTGTTTTGAGTGCTTGTTTACAGATTTCTAGAAATGCGTTTACTTTGTCATTTTGGAAAGCTGTTTTAAGAAATACAAAACTGAAAAATATGTTCTTTTTGTCATTTTAAAAATTTATTTGCTTGTTAAGTCAATTAAATAATTTTGTTTAATTAAATTAAATAATTTTATTCTTTCCTTAAAACATTATTTTGTTCTAATGTATTATTACCAAGATTAAAATATGAAATTTTACTTTATAGTTTTTTATGAGGAAAAAAAATTAGCGGAGAGAGAAAGAAATAACATTTGGGGGAAGGGATGAAGGAGAGAGGAGTCGTAATTTTGGTGCATCATTAGAACAAAGAAATTGGAGGAGAGAGAAAGAAACTAAGTAGATAACGGAGAGAAGTAGCACTGTAGCAGTCGTAATTGATTTGGGGGCGGAGGGACGAAGGGTTGTAAAATTAGAAGAGAGAGAAATTGAAATTCCCAAAACAAAGCATTTTCTGTGTTTTTAATAAAATACCATGTTTTGATTAAAAACTCTCAAAATGACTTTTTATCATTTTCTATTTTCTTTGTTAAAAAAATTCCTGTTTTTCAAAATTCATTTTTGAAAATACGAAAGTAAATGTGTTTTCAGTGTTTTAAAAAACTGAAAACTAAAAATGGTCTCAAAACAGCAAAAAGAACAAGCCCTTAAGAGTTGAAGCACCAAAGGAAGAATTAGGAATTTTTTTGATGGGAGATCAGAAAGTTTTTCCTCATAGATGGAAAATTCGTCGGCCGAGTTTTATCAACTTGCAATTCTTCCTAAGTTAGTTAAAAGACTCAAATTGGCTGATATTATGACAATACCAGGTAGCATAGATATCATCATGGAAGAAGTTGATAGTTGAAATGATAATTGATAATACAACATATATAACGATAAGCTATCCATTCTTTTCCCAAATTGGAATTCTTAAAAAAAGTCTATGAGATCGTGTGGATGTTTGTGTTGGATCCTTAATCCAACATTGGGCTTATATGTTAATAATCGCGTGTTGTTGGCTGTCATATAAGGTTAAGTCCAGTTAAGGTGATCTAATAAGGTTTCAGTAATTTGGGCTTTAATGTATCTAATAGGGTATGAGCTTTTAATGTGTAAAAACTTAATGAGCTTCTATTTCAATGATGAACAGAAATAGAGAAACCCTAGGGGATAATGTGCTTGTTATCTCTATATATACATCAGTTATGATCCCTAAATCACACGTTCAAAAAAATCATATTCTTTCTGACATCCCATCTTTAGAGAGAAAAGTAAAAGAAAACATGTTGATTTGGAAGGCCAACCGTACGACTCTAGAGAGTTAACAATGTCTTTGGATTCATATACGCTTCCATTTCTTAGGATTTTTAATTCTCGATGTTTCAATGTGGAATTAGGGTTTTATGTGAAATTATTCACAAAAGGTTTATTCTAACAAGTGGTATCAGAGCCATCCCATATTTGATTCATTGAGGATGTATGAATATTAAGTTACGCGATTTAAGTTTCGCTCAAGTCGGTTTAATATGGATGGCAGCTGTGGATTATGCTTTGGATCATGCATATATGTGAAGTTTATTTTGGCTGCTGCTGCCTAATTCAGTTTCGATTCGTGCGTGACTTGGGAATGGAATTATATATGTTCATAAATTCCAATTCTAAATTGCATTTGGCCCCTGCGATTGGTATCATTGAATTGAATAATATGATTATAATTATGCAAAATAAATTCAGTTGATTTGTTTATGATGTTTATTGCGTTTAGTGGTTAACCACTAAAAATTTGCCCATTAGCGACGGACTTTTTCCGGCGGAACCTCATTCGTGGCAAATTTTCGACGATCTCGTTGGAAAATTCCGATGGTCCGACGGAATTTTCTGACGGATACGAAATTCCATCGGAAACTTCCGAAAATTTTTTGTCTACCACAAAATTGTGATGACCGCTTGTCGCCGTCGAAAATTTTTGATGGCCAAGTGTGGCCGTCGGAAATTTCCAGCGGCCATTTACCGTATCGTAGGAAATTTCTGACGGCTTCTTTTTTAAGTTGGAAATTTTCAACTGCCGAGTTTTCCGACGGAAATCTTACTGTCAGAAATATGCTTTTGATTCTCCATTGCAACTCTTGAAAATTTTCACTCTTTGTAAATATTGTTAGTTAAAATTTTTTCAAAAAATTTGACGATATTATTTTAATTACCTATCCCCTCTCCTCCCCATGCCCATTTTATCAATGTTTTAATATGCAAAATACTACTGTTAAAAATATATTAGATATGTTAACCCATATATAATGTAAAATGATTTATATTTTGACTCCGTAATTAAAAATGCAAACTAAAGTTATGAAAAAATATGCCAGTGCGAAAAATTTAAAAAAATTAAAAAAAGGAAAAGAAAACCAATAATCGGACACAAAGAATCTCACAAAGGACATCATTGACAGAGAATAGACATAAATATTAAATATGAACATCTCAATCTGCATAAAAAACTGAAGATTTTAGTTTAAAAAACTTTAATAATCAATCAATATTTTATTCAGTTTTTTGGCAGTTAAGGTCTAAAACAATGATTGTAAATAAATTTTTTTAATTACTTATTGGTTTTTCAAAACAAAAAAAAACTCATAAATCACTTTTTGTTTAATAGAATAAAAAAGTTAGTAGACCATGAAATATTATATAATATACATAAAACTAACGTAAAAAACATTACATTAATTTTGACACAAACAAATAAAATTTAGAATATAAAATATATTCACATATCTAATAAAAAGTTAAATTCAATAAAGCGCCAAAATTACTCGCATTTACTTTATATTTATTACGGGGCAAAGAAATAACAACATTAGCTAGCCTGGCCTTTTTAATAGATGGCCTATTTTAAATTTTTTTTTAGTTTTAATTAAAAAATGAATATTACAATCTAGAAAACTAGTGTAAAAACATTACATTAATTGGCACAGATAAATAAAATTTAGAGTATAACATATATTTAAATATATAATGAAAGTTTTTTTTTTAAAACAATATATAATAAATGTAAAATTAAATAAAGGTGCAATGTTTTAAAAGGAAAATTCATTATTTTTAAATTCTCAAGAATATACTTTATATATATTTTGAGGCAATACAACAATAAAAACGCGAGCTGGCCTAGTGGATGGGACTTCATCCTCTAACTTTTTAGGTCAGGGGTTTGAAACTCACCATCCACAATATGTGGGAATTAATTCTTTGCGGGTTCACGGGTCAGGCGCGGGCCAGGGGTCGGACTTGGTCATGGGTCTATGATGGGGGCGTTGGCTAACGGGTCGGGTTAGCCATGGGGTAAGCGGCCGGGTCAATAAAATAATATTAAATAATTAATTTTGTCATGTCTGTCAGAAGACGGCTTGTTTTTTCCATCACATATAATTTTCGACGGACAAGAAAATTCCGTTAGAAGTCATTAGCAACGCGACCTTCAGCGAGGGCCTTTCCAATGGCCCTTCTTCTGTTGGTAGTGACCTTTAGCGACGGAAATCAGGTCTTTCCGTCGCTGAAAGCCAGTTTTTTAGTAGTATGTTGTGAAGAATTAAGTTGATTTGTGCAATCATTACATCAATTCGGTGGATTGAGTTTCGGGGTCTACTTGTGGTGTTTTACCGTCAGTTTTGTAAAAATTGTTTCGGTATCATCAATGAATTTTGGCCTCTGTGTGAATTGAAAAAAAATATATATATATATATATATATATTCTGAAGCTTTTGGATTCGGCAGATTAGTGGCCACTTTGGTTATTAATCATACTAATGTCATTAAGTTAAAGTTTAATCATTATGCTTCAGTTTATTTGGGCTATTATAGCATTGTATTAATCCATGCAATTTATTTGGATTTAATCCTTCGGTCATTGTTAGTGATTCGGATTAAATTCCTATGGTTTTAGGAATTGTTAAGGAACAAGTATAAATTCAAATATTGATACGGTTGTGTATGTATTTTAAGGTAAATTAATTGAAACAACATGTCATCAAAGTGACATCTCTTGTGGAAATTGATTTATTTGAAATACAAATGGTTATGTGCATGTAACTTATGTGAATATTAATCGGCCCAAAGGAAGGTTCATATTTGACAGAATTACCTGTGCACAGTGGTAATAAACACGTGATAATTATTCGGTTTTTACGTGTAAACAATAAACATGCCCAAAGGAAGATTTATTGTTCGACATGTTCTTATTGTCAGTGTTTGATTACTATACCAAAATATCACTTACAAGTTAATGTTTTATCCAAAGATAAAATATTAATGGAGTGCCTGGTATCTTGAGACGGGGTTTCCTTTTATTTGAATTTATTATAGTGACACTGGTATTGAAAATCCATATAAGCTTGTTTTGTGTGTTTGTTGTTCTCTATTCAACTATGACTCCTACTAATATCACTGCCAATATCAACTCAATTCCTATGTTAAATGGTTCCAACTTCAAGTCATGGCGATAGAACTTATTGATAGTTCTCGGATTCATGGATCTTGACCTTGCGTTAAGGGAAGATCAGAATACTCTGATCAAAAGAGGAAATGAAAGATAGGAGAGATCAAATCGCATGTATTTAAGGATCATGAAAAAGGCTATTCCAGAAGCATTCAGGGGCACAATTCTGAAAATATTGTAACAGCTAAAGATTTCCTTGCTGATATTGAGAAAAGGTTTGTCAAGAATGAAAAGGCTGAAATTGGTACGCTCTTGGCAAATTTTATTTCAATGAAGTATACAGGTAAAGGCAATATCAGGGAGTATATCTTAGAGATATCTCATCTTGCTTCAAAGTTGAAAGCACTAAAGCTTGACCTCTCTGAGGACTTGCTAGTGCATTTAGTTCTTCTATCTCTTCCATCACAGTTTAATCATTTTAAAGTGTTGTCAGAAATAGACTTGGTCTCTAAATGAGCTTATATCACACTGTGTTCAAGAAGAGGAAAGGTTAAAGCAAGATAGGACATAAAGTGTTCATCTGGCCTCAACCTCTAAACACAAGAACAAGGGAAATAAAAGGAAAAAGAATAAAGAAGCTGTAGATACAGCACCTCAAAAGAAATAACAAAAGAAATTGAATGATTTAGAAGGTGCTACTTGTTTCTTCTGTAGAGCTGAACGGCATAAGAAGAAGCATTGCACCAATTACCATGCTTGGCGTGCTAAGAAAGGTATGCTTTTTATGTTTTGTTCTAAGGGTAATTTAGCTTCGATACCTAGAAACACATGGTGGATAGTTTCCGATGCAACCACTCACATCAGTGTGTCTATGCAGGGCTGCCTGAGTTGCCGAAAACCAAGTGATGGTGAAAGATACATCTATTTTGGTGATGGCACGAAGGTTGAAGTAAAAGCGATAGGGAAATTTTGATTATTGTTAAGGACTAGACATTATTTGGATCTTGATGAGATATTTACTGTGCCGTCTTTCAAATGGAATTTAATTTCCATTTCTGCTTTAGACAAATTTAGTTATTATGGTTCACTTGGAAATAGAGAATTCAGTTTGTTTCATGATTCAAAACTAGTTGGGTTCGGTTCTATGTCAGGATATGATAATCTTTATTTTATTGATACAATTACTTCATTTAATGAATCCCTGCAATTAAATACACGAGGTGTAAAGCGAAAAATTAACGAATGAGAATTCTACTTTATTATGGCACAAGAGATTAGGTCACATCTCTGAATGCAGAATTGAGAGACTTGTGTCAGATGGAAATCTTGATCCCCTCAATTTTGTAGATTTTTATGTTTGCACTAACTGTATAAAGAGGAAACAAACCAACAAAAGAAGATTTGAAGCTAACAGGACTTTGGACGTTTTAGAACTTATACATATAGACATTTGTGGGCCATTTCCTACAACTTCTTGGAATAGTCAATAATATTTTATAACGTTCATAGATGATTTTTCTAGATATAGCTACGTAAATCTTCTTTATGAACATGTATAGTCACGGCATAGTCACTGGATGTGTTCAAAAACTATAGGGCTGAAGTTGAGAACCAACTCAGTAAAAAGATCAAAAGCGTCAGATCTGACTATGATGGTGAATACTATAACAGATATGATGGTTCTGGTGAACAACGTCCTGGACCTTTTGCTAGATTCTTAGAGGAATACGATATCATCCCATAGTACGCTATACCGGGTTCACCCACTATGAATGGTGTTGCTGAAAGACGAAACAGAACGCTTAAGGACATGGTGAGGAGTATGATATCTCATTCTACCTTACCAGAATCACTGTAGGGAGAGGCACTCAAGACTATAGCTTATCTTCTTAATAGAGTTCTGACAAAAGCAACTACCAAAACCCCTTATGAACTTTGGATAGGCAAAAAGCCCAGCTTAAAGCACTTGTACATTTGGGGATGTCCAATTGAGGTAAGGCTTATAGGCCTAATGAAAAGAAACTGGACTGAAGAACTGAGTTGCTATTTTATTGGATACTCTGAAAGATCCAGTTAGTACAAGTTTTATAATCCCACTACTAAGTCAATTTTTGAGTCAGGAAATGCTCGGTTCTTTGAGGATGTCGAGTTTGCAAGGGGAGATACGGTTAAGGACTTTGTTCTTGAAGAGGAATATGTTGATAATCCTACAGGTGTTGTTGGCATCGGTCGGGATTCCATTCCCGATTTTGTTCAAGACACAACAAATCAAGACAATGTCGAAGAACCTCCCAATGGTGTAGCAGTTCCAATAAAACAAACTTTGCCACCTCAAGAACCTATGTCATTAAGAAGATCTACTAGAGTAGAAGTGTGGTGCCAGATGATTACATTGTATTTCTTCAAGAACATGAGACTGACATTGAAATGATGGAAGGTGATCCAATCGACTTCCGTCAAGCCATGGAAAGTTCTAATTCTCAAAAGTGGATTGATACCATGAATGAGGAGATTAAGTCCATGAGTGATAATCATGTGTGGGATCTCATACTATTGCAAAGGGTGTGAAACCTATTGGTTGCAAATGGATATTTAAAACCAAAAGGGCTTCAAGTGGCAATATGGAGAGATACAAGGCACGTCTTATTGCAAAGGGTTTTACACAGAAGAAAGATATCGATTATAAAGAGACTTTCTCTCCAGTCTCTTCGAAAGACTCTTTTAGAATTATAATGGCATTGGTAACACATTTCAATCTTGAGTTACATTAGATGGATGTAAAGACAGCGTTTCTAAATGGTAACATTGATGAAACGATTTATATGGTGTAGCCATGAAACGTTGTATTAGGAGATCCAAAGAATATGATTTACAAACTTAAGAAATCCATTTATGGACTTAGGCAGGCATCTCGGCAATGCTATTTCAAATTTAATCAAGTGATCATCTCTTTTGGATTTGAGGTGAATTTAGTTGATGATTGTGTGTACCATAAGTTCTATAGGAGTAGGCATATTTTCCTGGTTTTATATGTCGACGACATTTTGCTTACCAGCAATGATATAGGCTTACTACGTGAAACCAAGAGATTTCTAGCGAAGAATTTTGAGGTAAAATATGTTGGTGACGCCTATTTTATATTAAGTATTCAGATACACTAGGACCACTCTCCGAGTATTCTTGGATTATCACAAAAAGGCTATATCGAAAAGGTTCTTAAAAGATATGGCATGCAAGATTGTAAACCAGGTGATACCCCTGTAGCTAAGGGAGACAATTTTAGTCTCACTTAGTGCCCTAAGAATAATTATGAGCAAAAGGAAATGTAGAAGATTCCTTATGCTTCAGCAGTCTGATGTATGCCCAGGTTTGTATGCGTCCGAGTATTGCTTACATTATAGGGATGTTAGGCAGATACTTAAGCAATCAAGGAGTAGACCATTGGAAAGCAGCCAAACATGTCTTGCGGTACTTACAGAGAACAAAAGACTACATGCTCACATATTGGAGGTCGGATTAGCTCGAGAACGTTGGATATACTGACTCCGATTTTGCTGGATGCCAAGATAGTAAGAAATCTACGTCAGGCTATATTTATCTACTAACTGGAGGTGCAATCTCCTGGAGGAGTGCTAAACAGTCTCTAGTAGCATCTTCCACAATGGAAGCAGAATCTATAGCATGTTATGAGGCATCTAGTCATGGGATATGTCTGCAAAATTTTATCACGGAGCTGGGCATAGTGGATAAAATTGAAAGGCCACTCAAGTTATTTTGTGACAATAAGTCAGTAGTTCTATATTCCAATAATAATAGGAGCTCAACAAAGTCAAAACATATAGACATTAAGTTCCTGGTTGTTAAAGAAAGATTCAGAGTAGACAGTT
Organism: Nyctanthes arbor-tristis; assembly: GCA_963692815.1. NCBI lineage: Eukaryota > Viridiplantae > Streptophyta > Magnoliopsida > Lamiales > Oleaceae > Nyctanthes > Nyctanthes arbor-tristis. The sequence continues at coordinate 68,520 of CAVNYN010273654.1, forward strand.
GTCTATAGAGCACATTGGTACAAACTCCATGGTTGCGGATCCGCTTACTAAAGGATTGCCACCCAAAATGTTTTTATGAGCACACTGCTCGTATGGGTGTCAAATCATTTGAGGTTATTTAGTTCTAGTGGGAGTTTATAATCTTAAATGCTTTTCCAATATAGACATTTTACAGTTATTTCAGTTTCTGGATATTTAGTTATTTTCTACAGATATAAAGTTTTGGTATATTTACGCTCTAACTTCAGTATGGTTTGATCTCATTAAGTTTTAAGGTGGACCAATTGGAAATAGGCATGTTAAGATCACATTGTATATAATTTCCAAGCTACACATCCACATCATGATCCATTTCAATTGTATCAATATATATGACCATTGACGGGTCGAGTCACGAAAGATATGACAAAGGCCTTTTTGATCCTATATTGATATGATTGATGGATGGATCAGATTGGGTATAGATATATTTCGGTAATAACAACAAATTTGAGCTGTACGGTTATTTTGCAATGCATGATTATAAGGTCACACATATAGCCCAAGTGAGAGATTGTTGGATCCTTAATCCAAAATTGGGCTTATATGTTAATAATCACGTGTTGTTGGCTATCATATAAGGTTAAGCCAGCTTAAGGCGATCTAATAAGGTTTCAGTAATTTGGGCTTTAATGTACCAAATAGGGTGCAAGCTTTTAATGTGTAGAGATCTAATGGTCTTTTATTTCAATGATGGCTGAACTAGAGAAACCCTAGGGAATAACGCGCATGTTATCTCTATAAATACATTGGTTATGGTCCCCGGATCACACATTCAAAAAAATCATATTCTTTCTGACATCCCATCTTTAAAGAGAAAATCAAAAGAAAATGTGTTGATCTAGAAGGCCAACCGTACGACTTTAGAGAGTTAACAATGTTTTTGGATTCAGGTACACTTCTGTTTCTTAGAATTTTTAATTCTCGATGTTTCGACATGGATTAGGGTTTTATGTGATATTATTCCCAAAAGGTTTATTCTAACAGTTTGTTTCTAATTTGATTCTTGTATTAGGAATCAAACTAAGTGTACCATTGGTTATTTATTTGATAATTATTCGATGTGAGATTTATTTCTTGATATGCCAGCTCAAGATGATGACTTATTGGAGCATACCAATCTTGAAATCCATATACTTGCTTGAATTTTAATCAAATCAAATTGCTTATTTGAATTTAACAAACTCTAATACTATATTAAGGGTTGGAGTTCCACCTTAAAAGGCTAACTTGTGAAGGGGAGTAGCACAAGAACTTTATATATTTGGTTATTATTTCATAATCATTCGACATGAGATTATGAATGCCCTAAAATCTACACAATCCGCAGTCAAATGTGATACAAATATCACCATCGCAAACGACACCATTAGAAAAGGTGTGATTGGCAAAGGAAATTAAAGGGTCTATTCAGTGTCTAACGCTTGCTAGTAACGGAAAAGTTTTGAAATTAAAACCCTCACTAATTCCATGCTGGCGAATTTAGAAACAAAATAAAAATTCCCTTACTCATTAGTAACGGAATTTTCTGATACTAATTAGCAACCGGTTAGGCTGTTACTAAATTACCAATAGATAAAAGAGTTACTAATTAGCAATAAATTTTTGTTACTAATTCCGTTACTAATCGTAGACTAGAATTTAAAAATAAAAATAATCTTTTTATTTAACCAGACCAGACACACGAAGGCACAACCCGACCCACCCCGCTAGCCTAACCCGTAAGAATTAATTTCCCTAGTGCTACAATGGGGATTCGAACTTGAGTCCTGGCGGTTGGGGAGTAAAGTCCCAACTGTTAGGATAGCATATATGTTTGTTAACATATTGCTCCATAATTTATATAAAGTATGTTATAGTAATTTTGCCAATTTAGAAATATCAAATTTTCCTATTCAAACATTTGGGCTTTTTTATTAATTAAACCTTTTGTTATATATCTATTTCATATATGTCATTTATACTCTAAATTTATTTGTCTATGTTAATTAATATAAATATTTTTTTACATTAGTTTTCTACATTTCAATATATATTCATTGGTATTGAAATGAGAGTGCCCTTGAAAAACTTCTCGTCGATTTCAAATCCTTGTGGCGTCCATCTATGCATTCTACTCTGGAAGGAAAAATTTTTAACAAAAGTTTCATAAATATTTTGAAAATTTTAAGTGAAACAATTATGAAGTTTTTCGTTTTTTGAGAAATTAGCAATAGAAATCTGTTACAAATAGCAACAGTCGATGATCGTTACAAATAGCAACCAATTAGAAATTGATTATTACCAACCAACCTAGCTCTGTCACTGATACCGTTGATAACTTTAAATATACATTTTAAAAAATATGAAAAAGAATATTCATTACTAAGTTGTTGGTAATCTATTGCTAATAGTGACAAATGGTTTCCGTTATTATTCAGTAATGGATTGATAATGAAAAGGTAGCTATAGAAATATTTTCATTACTAATTCCATGGCTATGCATGCATTATTTATTTAAAAATTATAAAATTATATTCCGTTACTAACACGTTACTATTTTGTTGCTAATAGTGATAAATAATTTCCGTTACTGAATGTTGATAATGAAAAAGTAGCAACAGAAATATTTTCATTACTAATTCGGTGGCAATGCTCGCATGATTTATTTAAAAATTATAAAATGATATTCCGTTGCTAACTTGTTACTATTCTACTGCTGATAATAACAACCTAGTTCTGTTACTAAAATTTTGTTGCTGATAGCACCATTTCTAGTAGTGCAAAACGCGGTGGTAATTTTGAAATTAATTGAATTAGTATACACGTCAGTTCCACTTAGGAACCGACATGTAAGAGGCACTGAGACTATATGGCAACTGACGCCTATGCTTTTAATGTGATAAACCACTTTGCTGTTTTCAAAGTTCAACCTTTATTCATTAAAGTCGAAGGTATAATAGTTAAGTCAATATTAAATTTAAAATGAAGATGCATGGCTTTAAATTTTGGTTACCATTTAAGCAATTAAATAAATTCGGGTTTATATGGAATCATATTATAAGTTTGGAGTTTAAATGAAGTAAATTATGTAGTTAGGGACCAACCTATAGCAAAGCAAGGAGTTAAGGGACTTTATGTGCAAATTTCCTATTTGTCTAGATATTTCTCTTGCAATTGGAATAAAAGCACAAACACACACACTGGAGGAACTGAGAAAGAGCCGGGACATTGAGCCAAAAATTAGAAAAAAAGGGAGAGCCATGAATGAGAAGCTAGCCACGAATTGTTGAAAGTGAATTCTCGATCAACTTGAGCTTTTATGGTTTTAGCTTGGTTCAAAAGGTAAGTAGAGCTTTAATTCTATCATATGTTAATTTGGGATTTTGATATATGGCTTGATTTAATGAGTCTAAAAAGGGGAAAATGATGAGGTTGTTGATATAAATTAGATGTATTTGAATTTCTTGAAGCATATGTATGATATAAGATTTTTAGGTTAAAGTTATTGAGGTTAATTTAAGAAATTTTTATAGAATTGAGTACTTGGTTATAATGTAGTCTTCCTATAAGGTTAAATGGCATGAAACTATTATTGGACATGAAAACAGAATCATGCAAGGTTTAGTAAAGAATTATGTAAAGTTGGTATGTGAAATTATAGTTAAGAAGGAAAATTGAAGTCGAAAATTTTGAATGAAGTATTGTTTGGGACTCTGAAGTGAATTTTATAGTATTTTGTTAAAGTAAAGAAAGCTTTTGGATTAATTGGAGGAAGTAAGCTATTTTTTTTCTTTAATGAAAAGGGAAGCATAAGAGGGTAAGAATAAAGTCTATGAAGCCAAGCATATATGTATGAATTTAATGAAAAGACTTTAGGCATGTAATTACTATATATATGGTTTTTGCCCATCAAATTCAGAAAGCCGTAAATGATAGTATGGGTTGAATTATAGCAAGATACAAATTGGAAGATCTTCTTTGAGTTGTCTATTATTCAAAATTCGAATGACACCATTTGGAGACCGGTAGGAGTTTTTATGACATGTTTAGTGAGAGCGGTTAGGGCTGACCTGAGAACTGATTTTCAGGAGATGAAAAAATATTTTGGTGTTCCCAACTTATTTTTCTTGAGCTTAATTTCATATATGACAAACTTATATAAGTGTTCTACGTTCTGGGAGAATTTCATAAACACATGACACCGTTCTTGAGTATAAAATGGCTTTAAATATGCACTGTCCAAACAGGGGAACTCAATCCTTGTTGAGGAGTTGAATTGAGTCTTGAATTCACTAAGTGGTGCACATATTTAACAGAAGAGTTTAGTTAAGAGTGGAAATGATGGACTAATGGGTTATTACCATGATAGCATAAACTTTAACAATTAATATTGAGCTTCTAATTTAGTATATAGTGATAAAAGGATTACTTAAAACTAGAAAGAACTAGATGTAAGTAGAATTTTTATATAATGTCGCAGGAAGTGATGAGGATTAAAAGATGTGAGACACAAGAGGAGATATATTGCTACTTAGCGGGTGAGAAGAGCTCTTCTCTCCTTTATTTCTAAATGAAAATTATTATGCTTTGATTTCACATGAATCTGCAATGCCTATGATAATCATGCATTTCTATGAATTTTCATGAAAGTTGATGTTTCTTTAAAAAAGTTCATATGAATGTTTATATGGAATGATGGTTCATGATTTTTAGAGAAATATTTGAGTTGAAATACTAATTATGATGTATGAAAACCCCCCAAGTTTGTATCCAATGTTATGAAGATGCCACCTAAGGGCAAAGGGGCCTACGGCTCAAGCTGTTAATATGATATGCCACCTAGGTGAAGGGGCCTAATGTGCTAGCTATGGCTCAAGCTGGTTGTTGTGCCGCCTAGGGCGATGTGATAATAAGGTACCTATGTCCCAAGCTGGTGTCTACGCGTGTATGACGAGAAATGAATATGATTACATGATGACATGAGATTATGGATATTCTTTGGGGAGAATTTTATGATGAATATTAAATGAAATGATGTCGATGATGTGTTCCAACATGTAATGATTTTATCTATATTGATGTTATGCTGAGATTTCAATTTCAATTTAAGAAAGTCCATGATTGACTTTTACATTTTAATTCGCGATTTTCAAAGGCTATATTTTGATTTCTCAATGTAAGTTTATTTATAAACTCCACTCACTGGATTAGTTAGCTCATTGTTTTTCTAAATGATTTTCCTTCCAGGTAGCAATTGGAGTTTGGGTAACGCATTATAGTCGAGCTTGCTACTTCAAGAATTCAAGCTGCCACATAGAGATTGTTATAGGTTTGTTCTTATTATGAATTATAGGCTTTAATACGGTTAATTTATAAGTATGTACTGGGTGTTTAGGGTGAATTATACTTGGCCTGGTGTACCTCTTCATATATAAATTGTTGTTTGAAATGAATGAGGAGTTCTAGGCTTGATGTTGGGCATTGGTACAGGTTGGTTTCGTTATCAAATTAGGGGAGATATTGCCAAAATTTTTTTGAATAATTAGCATGTTTACGATCCTTGAAGGTAAATTATAGCTTTCAATTGGAATTTATCGTCAACGTACGTCACACTTCAAGTATGTTAAAGGTACTAGGAGTAGGGCATGCTATTTAAACACACGTCGGTTCCAAATGGAACCAACGTGTATTAGCTAATAGGCGTAGGTTCCTTAAGGAATGGACGCCTATTGATTTGCACTTTAATTTTTAAAACCCAGATCTTCTTTCATATGAAGAATACTTACCAAATTTAAACCAAAACGCAAATAAGACCCATATTTCCTCAGCCATTTTGAACGCAACCGAAATCCACATTGCAACCATTTCGACAGATAGGCGACGACGGCTAGTCGCGGTTTGCACCGTAGCTTTTTCTCCATTTCTTCTCTCGATTTTTGGATAGATTTTTCTCTACTTCCTCAAAGTATTTTTAAGGTAATTATTCTCTATTTCTTGGTTAGTTTGTAAATATGTAAGACTTCGTTTAATTACATTTTGAGTATTATAATTCTAGGTTTGTGTATGTTTGATAAATATGAATTTTGTTGATTTTAGTGGCTGTATATAATTTCTTGGGCATTTTTTGTTAAATATATGGATACATTGTTATGGGCACACAAGCTTTATTTAGATTTCATGAAGTTGGGGTAATTTTATAGAAGTTGGAAATGTTGCACACCACATATTCCATAAAAAGCCTCACAGAGATTTGAATATGAAAGTGTGCATTGCCTAGAGATATGGAAGACTAAAAATGTGATGCTAGTGTATATATAGTTCAAAAGCATTGGTAGAGAAATAAATTAAGAAAACCACATAATTTTCACGTTCTTTGATTTGGTTTGATATGTAAAAAAAAATTGTAATTAAGAAGACAAATAACTTAAAAAAATCAAATAATGAAAAATCCTTTCTTTAATTTTGTGATACAAATGATCAACGTGTAATTAACAAAGAATATTGGTAGACAAGTAAATAATGAAAATCAAATGATATAAAAATTCTTTGATTAAGCTTGTAATAGAAATAAATATATAATTAACATGATAAATAAGTTAGATCGGAAGAGCGTCGT
>CAVNYN010273655.1:0-45527 GCA_963692815.1 Nyctanthes arbor-tristis
ACACTTATAGCATATATTTGTGCCACATATGCAAGCATGCATAATAATATGCCCGCGTGTAGGCAAAATAAAATTTTGATGGTATTACATCAATCTATGTAATATATTTGAGGTTAAATAATAAATTGAATTAAATGCATAAAATTTGACGAATTCAATTCAATTTTTCATGTAGAATTATAAGAGCATAATTTATCTATTAATATATTGGGTAATTTTCACTCTAGGTCCGCAACTTTTCAATTTTGTATCAATTTTTTTCTTTTTTTTTTGGCCTACTAAGTTCCCAACCTTTTATTAATTATCGCATTATGTCTCCAACATCATTTTTCATTCCCAACATTTTAATTTTCAAAATTAACCCTTATCAAAATGACTATTATACCCTTGATTATTTTTTTCCACTATACGTCCCAATCTTTTAATTTTTATACAATTTATCCCCATTATTTTTTGGACATATAGAAACTTTAACATTTCATTTATTGTCGTGTTATTTTCCTAATAATATCTTTCGTCCTTACCCTTTCAATTACTAATTTTAGTTCCTATTAAAATTACCATTATACCTTTAATTATTTAAATAAAACTAAAGAATAATATAAAATAAGAATTCTACACATCTTAGCTCGCAGTGATCTATAAAAAAATCGATCTACACCAAACTTGATAAATGCCTAATCCGCATAAAAAAGTTTCCAGTCTGAGAGTTGGTGTAACAGATTGAATTAGGTTTTTGATTCATCATATATCATATAGAAGATATGAATCATAGTGGATAAAAAAATTATTTTCTATTTATAAAAATTAAATCAAATCTTAATGTGTTAATTCTAATTTTTTATAGATCTACAATTGATAAATCAGATCAGATTGAGACGGAAAACAAATATGGATCAAATTAGGGTGGAAATCACAAAAAGAGATAAAAAATGAAATTAGAGTAAATTATTATGGCTATGCTTATTTTTTGTAAATCAAAAATTAATTTTTGGGGTTGATCTACCAATACGTATCCGCCATGTGATTTGTAATAGATCAAGAAATCAGATTCTATTCGTCAAACTGATACTTAGATCAATAGCTTTCTTCGACGCAAATTTGATGTCTATTAAGATCGTTATAGATCATTTTTTTGTTATTATTATTTTCAACTGTTAGGTTATGTAAGAGTGAGTTGGAGTGGGTGAATTTCTTATTTTATATTATTTTTTATTTTTTATTTAAACAATTAGTGGTATTAACAGTAAAATTTAAAACATTAGGTATGAAAAGTGTTAATGAGATATAACATGATAAAAAATGAAATGTTGGAGTTCCTAAAGGCAAAAAAAAGAGTACAAAATTCTATAAAAATTAAAAGATTAGGAACTTATAGTGGAAATAAAGAATCAATGGTATAATAATCATTTGATAGGGACTAATAGTGAAAATTGAAAGGTTGGGGACGAAAAGTAACGTTGAGGGACATAATACGATAATTAATGAAAGTTGGGGACTTAGTTGGCTCAAAAAAGAATGAGAACTAAATTAATATAAAATTGAAAGGTTGGGGACCTAGATTGAAAATTACCCTAATATATTTTATAAATCCATGTCAAAGAATGAAAGCAAATATGGATTAATATTCAACAAGTGGGATTGGGCTCCATGACTCGTTCGATTTCTTTTCACAACAAACCTTTTATTGTAATACCAAGTAGAAATGGGGAAAAAAAATAAATTCAAAGAAAAATTTAGTTTAAAAAATATGCATTCATGTTTGGAAAATAAAACTGTGTAATCATCATCAATTCATCATCGCCAAATATGTGTAGAATTCTTTGTGATTTTCTTTTTCAAAAATCCGCAATCAATTTTTCAACTGCAAAAAATTGGTAAAACTACTCCTACTATTATCATAGCCACTATGGGGAGTTTTTTTCTTATACTCACATCAAAAAAAGAAATTCAAATTACATCTATTCATTTTCACTTGTTTTTACCTTTCTTTTTTAATCCCCTCTTACTTAAAAAAATCAGTTTTTTGATCACCATTCTAATATTACTGTTGGATTCATGGCTAAAATAACCTATTAGTTAATTTCCAAATAATAATAATAATAATATTATTATTATACTATATAGGAATTGATATTTATTGCAGACATCATGAATGGTACTAGAAGCATGCATGACATTTATTAAGAGATGTCACATTAGTCGAGCTATCCAAGCAGACCCTCTAACAATTAATGTGGTCTAAAATTAATGCAAAAATTTTCAAAAACTTCTCGAAAGTTTTGTTAAAAGATTCTTACTCATATGGTGTGTATGGATACAGACCACGTATATTTTAAATTAAAATTATGTTTATTTTAAATCTATATATGATATGTATCTATATATACCACATACGTGGAAAATTTTTTAACAAAACTGGTAAGAAGTTCTTAAAAGAAGTTGGTGTTCCAAATGTACGGCACTCACGCGTTCCATGTCCCTTTACCTTTAGTTAGTTTTGCGCTTTTTTTTTTTTTTGGGTAAATGGTTATTTATTTATTTATTTATTATTTAAGCTCAGCCAAAACAAGAAGTTTCCAAAGAGTGACGTACTTTTCCCTCCCTCGCCATTCACACACACGCACAGAGTGCGTGAAAATGGAGAGAGATTCGGCCAAAGATGATAACAGTGAACCAGAAATGGAGGCGCAATGGAGGCTCTACGAGGCGTACAATGAGCTTCACGGGTTGGCGCAGGAGTTCGAGACGCCGTTCGATGCTCCGGCGGTGCTGGTGGTGGGACACCAGACTGACGGCAAGAGCGCACTCGTCGAGGCTCGACGCGCTTCCGATCTAACCATGTCGGCGGTGGTACCAAGACCCGCCGTCCTGTCACTCTTCACATGAAGTACAACCCGGATTGTCAGTCTCCTCTTTGCTATTTGTTGGCCGAGTCTGAGCCGTCTATTTTCCAGGAAAAATCCCTCCAAGAAATTCAGGTTTTTATGTTTCAGCACTCATTGTGGATATGAGTAAAGATTTTAATTAATTATGTGGGCGGAGGGAGGGGCTGACATTTTTGGTTTGCTGTGCTTTCTTGTCCTGTTTAATAAGTAGAAGATAATCTTTTTTTCGGGTTTTAGTTACCAACAATTTTGGCGAAGCTTTAAAAGTTTGCTTGGGAAAAATTGGGAAGAAGCAAGTTTACTTGCTCCTCTCCCTCTTTTTTACTTGGAACCAAGGAAAGTAGGATTCATCTTATCCATCCAGAAATAAAAATTTATTTTCTCTTTTTTTGTCCTTTTCCTCCTTGTTTCATAATCATACCCCGTTTCATTGCCAATAATTAAGAAGGATAAGCGATTGCTAGTTCATTTGGAAATACATAGTTCTTATTTGTTGTAGTTATTTATAAGAAAGAAATTAATGTTCATGACATGAAATTATGGGAAAAAATAATGCTAACTTCACTTTTTAAATATGAATGCATATCCTGAAATGGACATCAGAATGTGTGTGCATATGACAAAACATGTGGCAAAATTTGTTACTGGACTAGTTTTATGTAGTACAGTAATCTCATCAATTAAGATCAATAACTTCTGCCTGAGTAGAGAGTTCAGCACACAGCTGTGCAGAGGATAGAACTTCTGAAAGGTGCAAAATATGATATTTTCGAGGCTTATGCAATGCTTCTTAACTGAGGGTGTGCAAGTTGGTGAAGTCTTTCCACTATAACAGTGGCAATAAACTAGGCAATCCAATTATGCCTGCAAACAAGAGCTTAATGCTATGTGATGCGTGGGGGTGTGCTTTAGAATATTCATTGCATTGTCAAAATGAGCTTTCTCAAGGTAAAACTCTCTCCAGGAAGAAAATGAGCTTAGTGAACTCAGTATCACTGCTTCGGTGTGCTTTGTAAGAATACAATGTGCAATAACCTTTTCATTTCATAAATGATTAGATGTCATGGTTTCTAAAATGCATGGACATTCTTTCTTATGCTAATATAGAAAAGTTGTCTTGGTGTAGAAATTGTGGTGCAAAGGAGCCTATATTGTTATTCACCAGTTGGAACTGTTAAATGAGCTTGATTTTAGAGTTGACGTGAAAATTCTTCTGAAAAAATGTGTATACTGATATATGCTTGCAATACAAACCGATTTTGAGTTGTACAAAAATGATGTGATAACGCTTACTTGTAGTCGTTTAAAGTTTCATGATCTTGAGCAGGCATATATTGAAGCTGAGAACATGAGGTTGGAACAGGAACCTTATCAGTTCTCATCAAAGGAAATAATTATCAGAATAGAATACAAATACTGTCCAAATCTTACCATTATTGACACTCCAGGACTTATTGCACCAGCACCTGCTCGAAAAAATCGTTCCTTACAGGTCAAATAATGAAAGCCAAGTTCTATATCTGTCACTTTGAAAGCAATTATTATTATGTACCTAATATTAGGAACCTATCTGTGGCAGGCTCAAGCTCGTGCTGCGGAATCTTTGGTGCGAGCTAAAATGCAACACAAAGAATTCATTATATTATGCCTTGAGGATTGCAATGATTGGAGCAATGCTACAACAAGGAGGGTTGTGATGCAAGTATGTTTCTGTTCGGTTTAGATCAATTAATTTTATGAGTCTTATAAGAAACTGATAACTTTAGTCTCTAAGGTAGGGAAAAAAATGAAGAAATGATTTTGTTACCTTTCCAATTTTGGTGCTAAGCTAGTTTATTGGAATATTCACGTAGATCGATCCTGAACTTTCAAGAACTGTAGTTGTTTCAACAAAGCTTGATACAAAAATACCACAGTTTGCCCGGGCTTCAGACGTGGATGTTTTTCTTTCACCGCCTGCATGTACTCTTGATGGTTTCATGTTAGGCGATTCGCCCTTTTTCACATCTGTTCCTTCTGGAAGAGTTGGCTCTGGTCAGGGATCAGTTTACAGATCGAATGATGAGTTTAAACAGGTTAGACCTCAATATCCCCAAGTTGCATTGTGTAGTCAGACTTAAGCACATTAGAGGTAATTGATGCTGATAAGGGCATCTGATGGCTGCTTCTATGCGTGTTTGAATAACTAATTTAATGGGTAAACAAATGTTAGTTCTGATTTTTCTGTATTAGATTAGTGATTTCCCTTACCTTATACTATAAGAGCCCTTTTCCAATCTTCCATTTACAGCATCATTTGTAGATCACTTGAGTATTTCTAATATTATTTCAGCATTTTTCTTTAATATTAATGTTTCACATGAAGTTCCCCTTCACATGCTATGCAATGAAAAATTAAACATACAACAGAAAAATGGTATCTGTTGTCACTAGTCAGTAAGCTGAATCATGAATTTTCATCTTAATAATGTAAGTAGAGCATCCTGTTCTACAATAGATGATGATAATATTATCTCCTCCATGTTGGGTGGCATTTTTGATATCCAGCAGAACACGTAGGCACATTTTATGGATATTTTAATGTCTTGTAAAAGCCAAAAAACCTCTTGTACTAGAATACTGAGAGAAGATACGGTTCCACTTTTCCACTATTGATATTGTGATCTCATGAACTTCTGTGAATGTATATACTGCAGTGCCTAAAAAAAATGTCACATTATAACATTTGATGTAAAAATTGAAAACATACTACCCTTATTGGAACAAATGGATCTCTATTTTGTCGGGTCGGTAATCTTGCCCTAATGAAGTTCTTTCCAAATCCAGTTCCTATCTATCATATTTTCTGCTATCAAGTTCTCTTCTATTTTGTATAGATGTTTTATGGTGCCATTTTTGGCAATTGAATGTAAATTTAAGTCCCATTTAGCAAGGAAGAATTACTCCAACAATAGATGGATTAGGTATCGTGAGTAACTAAAGATAAAATCTGACATCACCATAGCTTTTTCCGATTATTTAACTTAATTTACTTGGTTCAGCATAAAGAAAATTGCTAGTCAGTTACAACTGACAAAAATGTTAAATGTCCTATACAATTACAAAGTGACAAGTGATCCAAAACTCGTGGAGAGGTAGAAAAGATCTTCTTTCAAAGCAGTCAGTCGAAACAAATTCCTTCTTTGATTTTCTGCGGCAAGAAAGATCTTTTCTTTCTCCATCTCACTATGGACCTAGTTTGTCGCTGGACATTGAAGTTCTTTTTGCCCAAGGGATGGTAACTGAAGCTTGGTTTTAAACTGCTTGATGACATCCTATGAAATCAACGCTACCCTGAAACAGTTTTATGGGTAATATAATGTATTTATGGTACTTATACTTCAGAAAATTCTAGTACAAGAGACTGAATTTAAATGCTACTCAGAATGGGTCTTCATCAATCCTGGTTGTATCAAACTGCACCAGCTGGTATTGGACAATAGTGAATGTCTTGGATAACAAAGAAAGGCACAGGACAAAATGTTCTGTTTGTAGAACATTTGTCATTGCTCTTATCCTATTTTACACATAATTATGTATATTTCTTATGATATAATTTTCTCAAATGCTAAAAAATCTTCAATTCTGTACTCTGATGAAGCAGTTCTTCTGTATACTAAATTATTAATGCACCCATATAGCTTTTAATTTTAGGATTGGAGTATACTCCAATGGTGAATCTAATTCATCCATTTGTATGCTGGTCTAATTTTTCGTTGGAACTTAATGTTTGAGATTATTTTGGGCTAAGTGTTGGGTTAGATAAAGACACATGGCTGTAATATAGGGATGGAGGCAATTTAGCCCAGTACTGAGGCGGGGCATTATGGTAGAATCTCTATTTTATGGTTTTATTTGCTCGATGTTCTCTTTCATGATGTGTTTCAGAATGCAGCTTCCTGTATGTTGACAGGCTATTCATTTGAGAGAGATGGAAGATGTTGCAGCTTTAGAGGAGAAGTTGGGAAGATCACTTTCAACACGGGAAAGAAGCAGAATAGGCATTAGCAGCCTTAGGCTATTTTTAGAAGAGTTGCTGCAGAAGAGGTACAAATATTACACATTATTGGTCATTTATCTTGTGCATCAACTAATTGACACTGACATGAAATTTGTCACACATCTCCTCAAGGTACATGGATAGTGTGCCAAAGATCATTCCACTTCTTGAGAAAGAATATCGAAGCACTACAAGGAAACTAAGTGAAATCAATCAGGAACTCAGGTTTGGGATTTCTCTTGCCTAAACTATAAATAAAGATGTAAATAAATTGTTAAGAAATTTAAAGCTTCAGATATTAGAGACATTATGAGCTTATTCAGCTAAGTTATGTCTTCAACCCAACTTGACCTGGAGGAATAATTTCGGCGCGCGCGCACACACACACATACACAACACATGCATATACACCTTATACCAAGTGAATGAAAACTGAGGTTCGTGACATAGGATTTATTCAATTAAAACTGCTCCATGTTGTTGAACTGGGGTACTTGATTCCTGAAGAGTTGGGTGCACTTAGAAATTAATTTGAAATAATGCTAGAAAAGATGCCGACTCCTAACAAAAATCAATTCACTCCAAAAGATTAGTTATCGAATTCTTTTTCCCTTCCTCAATTATTAATTTATATACCCTTTTCTGGATGGAGATTGAGGTGGGGATTGGTTGAGGAGAGTAAAACTATTTTTCCTTGATCTTGTCTATATTTTATGTTTGCTGATGATCCTATGTTGTGAAGTAATCTTGTGTTCTCTGCTTTCTTAGCACTTTGGATGAAGTAAAGCTGAAGGAGAAAGGAAGAGCTTTCCATGACATGTTCCTGACCAAGGTTAAAATGTTACTTAAAACCCTATCATGTCTGTTCTGTTACTTAAAATACCCATTTTTCTGTTCTTCCATTTCATTATTCCACGAACTTTACCTTTTTAACTTCTGTCTTAAGATTGATGAGGAGGTTATTAATCCAAATTAGGCAGTTATTTTGGAATTTACCGATCAATAAAATGTCGTTCTGGTGTTAATTGTGTAAATAGAATCTAATAAATAAAGATAAGTTTGTGTATTTCTTTGAGCTCCTTCTGACTGAATGTTCCTTCTTTTTCTCAGTTATCACTTCTGTTGAAAGGGACGGTCGTCGCTCCGCCAGATAAATTTGGTAAATAACCTTTGGTGCACAGAAGGATTTTGTTTTTTGGTTGTATACTTGTATTCGGAGTTCCAGCTTAGTATTTTCTCTGTTCATTTCATTTAGTGCACATTCTTCGTCACCTTTGTATTTCATTTTTGTTATAACCTTTTAACTCTTAGAGACTTGTCCGATGTCTTTGTCACTGTCCAGTGTTGCCTATTAGACACTTAATGATGAAGTTAATTGTCAACTTACGAAGCTGTGGCGTATATGAACAGATTATGGAGGCATGCTAGTCCCTTCTCAAAATGTTGGAAATACAAGGACTAGTCATCTGTGATTTATTTTAGCATTCATGCATTCTTGCAAGGCCTTTTGGTTACTCTGTTGTGTTCTTTTTGCAGGCGAAACACTACAAGATGAGAGGGTTAATGGAGGGGCATTTATTGGTACAGATGGCCATCAGTTCCCACACAAGTTGATACCCGTATGTCCTCATATGTCTTGCAGTTGCATTGTTTGAAGTGAATAGCAAAATGCCCTATTTTTCCGTGTGGACTACTTTGAGGAAGTTATTTTGTTTAATATATCTGAATTGCTAATGTATTAAGTTCTGCTATCAAGTATGTGGCTTGCTCTCACTGCAAGCATCTATATTTATACTTTTGTGGTAGGTTGCTGCTTCAATTAGCCAGAGTATAGCAATTAAATTAAACATTTACCTTACAAAATGAAGTTCATGCAATTTTTTTCTTACAAGAAGTCCAGATGTTTTCCTCATATCCTAGTTTGTCTTCGCTTGCAGTATCAATTTTAAGACAAGTAACTTGGAATTTGAAGCTACTTTCTACCATTTGTGAGCATCTGCAACACGGAGACAAGTGTGTGTGTGTGTGTGGACCAAGTAGTACGATGCGCAAAATTTTGGGCTCACCAGATATTAAGATTGTATTGCTTACCCTTATAGAAGAGATCAAGTATCTTCAATTGTTTCAATTATTCACCTTATTAATCTTCTCATATTTATTTTACTTCTAATGCTTAGGATTATCTTGAAATTGACTTAAAAACATTTGCAATAGTCTAGTTGAAACTCAGAGCAAAATTTGAAAGTGCTTAGATGATTTATGTAGCCTGTTATTGGGAAGTCGAAAACTGTGTTAGTGCCTGCTCAAAAATAGCATAACAGTCTTGCTTTCTTCACCTCTGTTATGGTTGACATGGTCTCTACCTGTTATAATGATTCTTACACCATATAATTCTGAACTTTTATCTCATGCTCGTGAGCTTGGTTAAAGTATGATGCCTATCTTGTCTTGTCTTATCATGTTTTGTATTTTCATTGTCTTTTCTGTTCTGCAGAACGCAGGCATGCGCCTTTATGGAGGTGCCCAATATCATCGTGCAATGGCTGAATTTCGTTTTGTTGTTGGAGGATTCAAATGTCCGCCAATTACACGTGAAGAGATTGTGAATGCATGTGGAGTTGAGGACATCCATGATGGGACAAACTATTCAAGGTGTTCATGGATTTCCAGCTATATAGTGAATTTGTGATACTAATCTGTCTAGGCTGCTGATTGGCATTGCTTTCTGTTTTTGAACTTCAATTTTTGTCTTAACCATGTAGGACGGCTTGTGTAATTGCTGTTGCAAAGGCTCGTGATACATTTGAACCTTTTCTTCACCAGGTGACAATTAAGCATTTTGTGTGACAGCTTTCTTTCATTCTCTATCAGTTGCCTGAAGTTTTTTTCTAGGAAACAGCTTTCCAGGATAGGAACAATATTATATGCATAGAGTTTAGCTTAAATTTGTATCTGCATTTGAAGTAGCAATTTCCATTATGGTTGGAAGTTTGACATCTTCATGGGCATATGGAAATGACTATCGTTGAAAGGGTTCTTTTATTCGATTGTTTGATATCTAAGCATGTGTTTGGTACAAAAACATAGAAAAGAAAATATTTTCCAGCT
Source organism: Nyctanthes arbor-tristis (assembly GCA_963692815.1). NCBI lineage: Eukaryota > Viridiplantae > Streptophyta > Magnoliopsida > Lamiales > Oleaceae > Nyctanthes > Nyctanthes arbor-tristis. The sequence continues at coordinate 10,036 of CAVNYN010273655.1, forward strand.
TCCCTGGAAACCATTTTACCTGGGGGAGGTGGAAATTGTTTTCCATGGACAATGTACTTATACCATGGAATTTCAATTCCGTTTCCATTTCTCTATCAAGCGCACAAAGATTCCATTTTTTCCATGAATTTGACATTTTCGACGGAAATAACTCCAACCAAACACGCCATGTTCCATCTTGTGTGACATTTTCTGTTATTATTAAGTTACCTTACGAGCCAATGATATGTTAGTATTTCCTGTATGCCCTTCATGCCATATTTGGAACCATTAATGGATGTGATGTAAACTTTATTTGTTTTTTCTTTATCTTATTCCTTTTGATTTCTTTTATAATTATTTTTCTGGTTATATGGGGGACATTGATTTTGGTATTATCTATAATGATAAGAGTATAAGAATACGCCAACTTATGTCAAATCAAAAGATAAATTTTACTCAAAATTGATTTAGATGGAACATGGCTTTGAACCAACTTTGATTATAAGTGTGAAAAATATTTTTGATCTAGAAGAGGCAAACTTTGGTCCAAATATTTTAAACAAACATAAAAAGCCGATATTTCATCAAAGTTCCAGTTTAAACACTGTTCTTTCTTCCCATTTCACTTTTTCCTAGTGAAAATTGGTCTGAAGTTTTTGCATTGCTGAAAATTTGTGTTTATTTGTTAGTTATTTATAAACAAACAAAACAAATATAAATGTTGTCGATTGCATATACATTACACAATTTTTAAATAAAGAAAATATACTATATATTTTATTTAAGCGTCATTAGCAATAAAGAAAATGAATAAACCCTGCATCTCTTTTACTGGTTACAAGCTATTGACATTTGCAAGCAATCGATCAGTTATACTTTGATTAGGCTCTAGTATCTTAGAAACTGCGATTGTTTCTACTTCAGTTTCATTTGTTCGATGTTCAAGACATGACTGAAATTGCAATTTCTTTTGTGGGAACTAGTTGGGCAGCAGGCTCTTGCACATCCTGAAGAGATTGCTTCCCATCTCTGTTTATCTTCTCCAGGTAGAAGTCTTGTTGCTTTGTAAAGTCAATAACCTGTTACTTATGCTAATAAAATTCTTCAAGAACACAGCTGAATTATGTGTCTTCCTGCTTTTACAACCTATTGATTTTATTGCAAGTGATTTCCAACAGAAAGATGGTGAATACCTGAGTGGCCATGAAGTGTTCCTAAAGCGTGTAGCCTCTGCCTTCAACAACTTTGCAGAAGCCACTGAAAGATCATGTCGTGAAAAGTAAATACGATTGCGTTCAATTTGACTTCAATTAGTGCTAGGTTTGTTCTATGAAGTAGTGCAAGTAGGTTCTTGTGAAGTTTCCATAATTTTGGTTTTTGGCTTAGCCACACTATTATGGACTTCTCATTTAAGGCTGCCTCTTCTGTCTTGTTAGAAACTCATGTCGGATGTGCAATGACATTTCTTTGGATCTGACATTAGTTACTTCCACTACATTCTTTTATCTAATCATCTTAGTTTAATATGTGCTTACCACAGTGTACTAATTCTAGGTGTATGGAGGATTTAATAAGCACCACTCGCTATGTCACTTGGTCCCTCCACAACAAGGTAGGATAGATTGCCTTTTTAATATTTCAGTTTATTGTTTTTATATTAGCATTTAAGGACTTTTGCAGAATTTCCTTTCCTAGATGTGTATCATTTCTGTTGCGTATTTCATTTGTTGATTGATTGCTTTCGGCATAACGGTATAGAAAGATTGTTTTCATTATCCTTTTTCTTTCTGAAGTAATCTTATCTACAAGATATGCTTAATTACTTAGGGCAGGATAAACAGTTCCCTGTGTAGCTTCTTCTCATTGGTGGGGTGAGAATTGGGTTACTGGCCATCATTCAGATTGTTTCTGGAAAGGTGTCACTTTCGTGAATTTGAAGATCTTTCCTTTCCACTATACTGTTATTTTCTTTTATTACTAGTTCTTTCAATCGGGTATCTACTTTGAGGTTCTATATTTATGCATTTTTAAACGTAAATAATCCAAAGTATGTTTTCCAATAATAAAGTTGCTTGGGTAATTTTTTGGTTAAATCACTTTAACATGTTCAATGAATGTTCTGCAAGTCCTGCAATCTTCTCAATGAAAATAATGACTGGCAACAAAACAATGACATGACATCTAGTAGGAATCTGCAGTTTTGTTGCTTGTCTGCCCCCATAACATGTGGGTGCCTGACTAATATTTAAACACGGTGAAATGTGGGTCACAATTATTTGTTTTTTAAAACATACACGTTTTTACCAGGAATTTTGCTGTTTCCTTTGCCATCAAATTGATTGTCTGCACATTAACCGGTTTGCAGAATCGGGCTGGACTGCGTCAATTCTTGGACTCATTTGGTGGATCAGAGCAGTCTACCACAGGTGGTAATTCTGTTTCTGCCAATTTTTCAACAGAATTATCATCTGCATCTCCAGCCAATGATAAGCAAGATGCTAAGTCGAAGTCAGATGTAAAGCTCAATCATTTGGCCTCAGGGAATGACTTAAATGTTAGTAGTCAAACAACAGAGACAAGACTAGCTGACCTTTTAGATAGCACACTATGGAACCGAAGGCTTGCGCCTTCCTCTGAAAGGATCGTTTATGCATTGGTTCAACAGATATTCCATGGCATTAGAGAATATTTCCTGGCTTCTGCTGAATTAAAGGTTTGCATATGGTCTCCATGTCAATAAAATTTACTTCTCCGTGATTGGACATTTGATGCAATTTAATGCATAGGACTCGACAGTACATTTTGCCTTTGTTTTCTTGATATTATTAAGCGCTATAAGTTCGCCCTACAAATGACCACTAAGTGTTCAGCTAAAAAATGACTAATCTGGAGATTAGTTTTTTATTTCTTTTCTCACAATAGCGAAAAGTGCTTTCTTTCATCTGTCTGTCCACTTTTCTGGCTCCCTATTTTGAATCTGCTTTGTTAACAAGGAAACCTTTGACCAAGCAAGTTTATTTCACGCTGCTTGGTCATGATTTAGTTACTGTAGTATGTACAGTTAAGAGAAAGATTCCAATTTTCCAAATTATTAGAATGGCTTTTGTTTTGCAGTTTAACTGTTTCCTTCTGATGCCCGTTGTTGACAAGTTGCCTGCACTTCTTCGGGAAGACTTAGAATCTGCATTTGAAAATGATTTGGATAATGTATTTGATATCACTAATCTGAGCCATTCGTTGGGGCAAAGGAAGCGAGAAGCCGAAATAGAGTTGAAACGGGTATTTTACTGGTCGTCAACCTTTTTCTAGCATTAGTTGTAAATGTTAAAACTATCTGTTGCTTTACATAATGGATCTATAATTATGTGATATGCAGATACAAAGACTTAAAGAGAAATTTAGGAAAATCCATGAGCAGCTTAATGCAAATCAGGTTACCTTGAGAGTCGCGACATAAAGCCATTGTCCTTGTCAGTGAGTTTTTATCATTTTCCATTTTTCTTTGTAAATGAGTTACACAAAATGACGTGGCATTTGATTACAGGCATGTCCTGTTTTATGTTTTGAATATATTGCTCTCGGAAACAACTGATAGATGAGAAATGAATTATGCTCCTTACTCGTTATTTAGTGGAGTTTTCCGTTAGAGGGATTGGCGCTTGGAATAGAACAATAAAAATGATTGCATAATAAACATATTAATCGCCAAACTGCCATTTCAATAATACTTTATGTGCCCTTGTAGCCAGGCATTCATGTGGCTTTTTTGTATAATGCTTTAAGGATCCATATAAGTTAACCTTTCTCCCATTCCCACTACTGTAGTTGGTCTCAATTGGAACATGACTATCAAAATCCTAGAAAACTGTTCTGTGCATAGAACATAATTAATCATCTCTTCTTGGATAGGGTAGTGGCTTGTTGAGTACATGAGTAAGTTAATTGTTTGTAGGGACATGACACAATGAGGCGTATAAGAAACATTTCATGAACATTATTGTAGATAAGAAACAGGTTTTTATCTTTTCTGTGGCAAAACTAGATCACTTAGACAATCGGAAGTCATCCCTCGTGCAATTTTAGCAACAACTTTGGTGAAGGATTGGCTGACTGTCTTCTGTTTTCTAAACCCCGGGAGATTGTTTTCCACCAGGTTGTGCAAATGTTGTGGTAACAGAGTGACCTTAGTTTTAGGAAGAGACTCTTCTGAATGCTATGTTTGAGATTGGCAAAAGATAATGCATAGCTTGTGTCAATTATGGCATTGCATGAATTGGGAAAGTTTAGCAAGGAAGTAGGAGATGTTGGCCAATAATTGATAAATATTGGCAAGGCAACAAAGGTATATCATAATATGTGCAGCATAAGCTAGAGGAGAGTCATCATGAAAGAGAAGTGATAAATTCAATGTCAATCATGTCATATGAGTGTGCCCCCACTTAAAACGCTTATCATTTGAATCCAAAGATTGGGATTGGTGCATATGTCAATCTTTTGAATCAATCAAAGATTGGGATTGTGAAAAGGGCTAAAAATGTTTAATGGGGAGGAAAGATACAAAATGGAATGATTGGAGTTCTGCACTTAGACGGTGAATTTGGCTCACGGCCTTTTTGCGTGCTCGGCCGGGAAGACGATTTGGATTTGTGTCTGTGCTCGAGCTCGGCTCACGTTTGTGTGAGTCGAGCGCAAGAAGCTTGTGAGCCGCTAGCTGACAAGCAAGCTTTTCCCCCTTTTTGGCGGGCGGCTAGCCAAGCATGAGCGGCTTGTGCTTGCTGTCTCGTCGAGCCAAATTGTCAAGTCTATCTACAATGTAATAAAAGAGCATAGAGCATGTTTGATCTGTTTAGATAAGATAAAATTTTATAAATAAATTATGTAGGTAGAAGATAGATGGCAGGAGCAAATTTGTAATTTCATTGACACGGATTATAATAAAGAAATTTATATATAACTTTTTTTCCATCACAAAATTCAAAAATTTTTTGCTCAGCATGGGCTAACGGAGGACACTGTTATTCATAAATAAAAAAATAAAAAAAATTATGACGGGCAATATTCTTTGTTTGACTAAAGTTGTGTATTTTTCCCTTTTTATCCTTTTCCTTTTTTTTTCTTTTTTGTTTTTGCCTTCAAAAAATTTGAAAACATTTTTGTGCCACCCGGGTAGGAGGAAAGCATTTGGTTGTAATTCAAAACAATACTTTCTACCCTATTTTTTTATCCTCTTTGATCGAATTCCTTTAAATTACTTCAAATTGTGTTGTTAAGAAGATCAATCAATGTTCCTGTCAAAAAAGGGGGAAAAAGATCAATCAATGTTCTTGTTGAATATTATCTACCTTTGAGTTCATTCAATTTTACCTATATATCGCAATAATCTGTTCTTAATTTATCATGATATACTTATAATTACATGAAGTGGACAACATGTAGACGCGAGATGTGGATATATAGGCATCTCCTCTCTGATTTTCCCTCTTACAATAGTAGACTTTTGGACAAAATTGATTAGCAATTTGATTGAACCATGACATGACTTAATAACACATATAACACCTTAACGTTTTTCTTTCCTCACATGTCAAATGCAAAAGGCATCATTAGCAATCTCAAAGATATCAATTTTTCATTTGATGAGACACCTCTATATGTGTAAGAAAATTAAACACACAAGCTTTTCTCTCTATTTCCAACTTGTTTTCCTCTTAATCCACACTTTTCTTTATTGTAAGACAAAGCAAATACCCAGTTTTCCATCAATGGAGTCGTGAAAGAAGAAGCTTTGCTTTTTCAAGATTGGAAAGCCACTAATTAAGATAAGCTATGTGCTCAAATAATCATAAATGTTTTGTTCTTTCTTTTCCTTTTTGCTCTCCACCAATAATTTAAAGTGGTTTCTATAATAATACATAAAGAACTGACATAATTATGCAGTTATCAAATATATAATTTTTTTTTTGGGGGCTAAAAATGAAAAACCTTAATGGGAATTAGTACTTTCAGTAGTTATTCTAAAAAATTTTATGATTAAAGGATGAGTGGGAAGTGAAAGTAGGTGGGGGAAAAAACTTTTTTAAAGTTAATTGGGCGGCTGAAAAATTGCTTTAAAAATATAGGCATTGTTGAACAAACAATTTTCAGTTACACTGTGATCTAAATACATTAAGACGAGAGTCCTGCTATTTGAAAGGCTTTACAAAGTAAGGTAAATTTACTGTCTTATATCGAAATTATTTTTCCTCAATGTCACAGTAGAAATGAATAATTACCTTATTTTGTGAAAAAATATACTGCAAATAACTAAAGATTTTGGTTCAAGTTGCATAATAATTATTTAAAGATATAACAAATAAGTTTTTACAAATGCAATAATGCTAGTTTGGCTCAAGTGGTTGGGATCTTTTTACAAATGCAACTTCGATACAGCTATGTTTCAACGAGGCGTGATTGGATTTGGTATCTGTAAATGAGAATTTTGTCTGCCATTCTATTCGTCCAGATTTATGACAATTGACCGGTGACTTTCAAGTTATAGAAGCTGAGGCTCCGTAAGGCTATCTTATGGGAATCCAGCGAGTAGTTTTTGAGCTCGACGCTAAACAAGTTGCTAATGCTTTTGGAAGAGATATCAATATTTTATACTTTGGCTTGCAAGATTATTCTCCATCAAAACCAGTGTTATTCTATTACTTTTAATAAGTGGGAAGCTAATATGTTTCGTCGGATGAGTTAGTTAGATACTTAGATTATCAATTTCTTTTGCCAATCCATCTTTTTGGGACGAGCCACTCTCATTTCTAGTTGCCAATACCTTGAATCAGCAATAAACATACTTTTTCAAATATGTATAAGATTTTTAAGTACATTTTCTTTTAATTTACTTTAACAAACATGCCGCCATAGAGTTTAAGTGAGCAAAATTTCCAAAATTCTGTTGCTTTAGCTATTTCATACTATTTGGACATATAGGTGAACAAAAGTTATAATAAAAGAAGTTTTAAATTACATTATTACACATGCACAACTCATGGGGCCGGGCTCAAAGTCGTTTTAGAGGTAGTAAGGTAATTTGAATTCCATTTTTTTTTTATAACTTTTTTTAATCTGTGTGCCCAAATATTCATTAGGTTCAGAAATTGACACCTCTCATAATAATAAACATTTGTCAATTTACTTGTCGAACGAGCGCGGGGAAAATTGATTGAAAGTGGGTTTAATTTGATTTAGATTTTTTAGAATTAATTTTGTGAAAATAAAAAATTTTCAGAGAATATGTGGTTGGAAAGTAAGAAAAAGTTACAAATATACATATAAGATTATTTTCATAGATAAATATGTAGTAGGAAATGAGTTTGAGGAACAATTAATTTTGAAAAATCCAAATTATACCGGCTCTCAACTTCGATAGTTAAAGATGAACAAGCTCTTCATTTTATCACGTTGCAAGATGAGCCTAAGAATTCACATCACTTAGTAACGTAACACATTCGAAATTGATTTCGATTTATTTATGCGATGAAAGTCGCTGATGATATGTTGTTCTCTTTACTATTTTCATTTTTTCTTTTTTTTTCATTTTTTCTTCAGTTGAAAACCTCTGTACTTTTATATTTTTGAAAATAAGGAAATTTGTATAGAAAAGTTTGAACTTTGTTTTGAGTTTTTTAGTATGGTAAAACATACTTTTTATTGAAAACGCCCTATTAATTAAAAATTAAATTAACTTCTTCGTAATTCATAAATTAAATTTTAAGGGTTGAACTGTGAACTCAGAGTTGAAACACGAACGGTTTGCACAGCACGGTTCACACCCCCCCACCCCCGCTTGACTCGAGCCAAGATGGGCAAAAAGGGGGCTAACTTCCTGATAATCCTTTTTCTTTTTTAAATTTTTTCTTCAAAAATAACAATATACAATACAAAACTAAAAAAAGAATGTCAATGCCAATGAAACCTAGCCTCTTTGGTTAAGGGGCTAAACTGAGGTATTGAGATCTAGAGGTGCATATCTATATATAAATGTAAAATGCAAAACGGGCCGGGGGAGAGGATACCCAAACCCTCTACCCCCATTTTAAGCAAGGTAGTCCTGTGTTGTTCGGGACGGGTGTTGTTGTGGCACAAGCGTTTTTAGAGTTAGATTGCTATCGCTAAAGAAAATGTTATTTATAGGGAAATTTTCACAAAAACTTTTATAAAATAGGGTAATTTTACCATTTACTCCCGTGTATTATGTGCTTGGGCAAAATATAATTTAGAGGTGAACTGATGAATTTACTCTATTTTATAAAGACTTTCTTACAAAAAGCAAGATTCCATCCGCAATCTCTCTTAGGAGACTAACGGTTTGGCTGTGAAATGGACATGCACCAAAGTGAATTACTGAATGCACAAAAGAGTAAGTGCTATCAATAAGGATGAAAACACGAGTCCTTCCCCTTTAGTGCAAATGGTGGCTGTTCAATTAACAGGGAAGATTGTGACTGGAGATGAGCATCTTCCAAGATTTCCTTTCCATACCCACCCTCATTGTGCTTTGTGGTCTTTTCTCATTATATTTGTGGTAGGATTTTACCAAATTTTCTCCACAAAATGCCAATTTCACGACAATTGGATGGATGGGCAAGGAGTATTCACTTGATAGAATTTAATTTGTGCTATGTACCAAAACGATGGGATCGACGTTAGTAGTGCTACAACAAGCTTTATGAGGATGGATAATGCTAGGATTGACTTGCCCAGATGGATGAATCATGCTAGACGTGACTTTTCAGATACTGATTCACTGAGATTTTTTTTTTTTTTTATCTTTTACTAAAAATTGGGTGCTGAGTTAATGGTTTTCCCAGTATAGCACAACAGGACAATAGAGAGGATAACGTGGTAGGGAATTCCTCCCAATCGTCTCACCTAGGATTTTTGGAAGGCGAGGCGTAGTAGGCTAGGGCAGGAGGGATTAAAAACAATGCTATCTAGTAATTTTTTATTTCTTGAGGACTATCTTTGAGAAATATTAAATTTAGAACCATTTATGAAATAAATATAAAACGAAGATACATAAGAATTTTTGCGAGTTTAGAGGCGACGATCATGCTCTATGATCCTAGGCTATTATTGAATTGAAATAGTAAACTGTTCTTGATTTTATGGGTAACTAACCTCTCTTTTTTCTTTTTGAAAAAGTCCACCAAATACGGCCCACACGCGCCTTGAATTTTTACTCTAAAAATTAACTAACACATGAGGAAAAAAAAACAACAATTAGTAGGTTGGGTGACTCGCTCAACATGATCCTTTGTGTATTAGAATTATTGAACAAAATAGATATGCATCGCTTATGATGATTGAGGTCGATTGATCGATAGTGCTTGTTCTATTTTTATTACTATCTAAGATAAGTGGATCCTATGTAGTTGAAAATGATGAATAATAAAGTTTAAAATTAGTATTTGACAACAAAAGAGTTAACATTCAATCAGCACTAATGGGGCCATCAAATTTTCTTTTCTTTTCTTTTTTTCTTTTTTTTTTTCAAAGGGCCATCAAATTCCTCTTTTTTTTTTTTTTTTTTACGAGAAGATGAGTTCATTCATTCCATAACATTCGATTCCAAAATGTTAACAATGAAGTCGGGAGGTTTATCAAGCCAAATGGAACAAGTAAAACAGATTTTTTAAAGGGCCATCAAAATTTGATTTACTTTATAAATATTGTTCCCGTCAAAAAATTAAAATAAAAAAAGGGGGGAAAGAAGAAGAAGAGACGAGTGTCAATCATCCACAACCTCGTATAGGAACTTCGAGAATCAATTAAAAGTTGGGATTATAAAACTATGTGTAATTATGAATTCTTTACATGGACAACTTAATTATGGAAAACTACTTATTTAAGTGGAGCCTTCCAACTAGATCCTACGGTCCACAAACTAAACGCAAAACTCATCAATGACATTGGATGACGGCACGAGGTGGATGATATAAGAGATGAAGTGTGATGATAACTCACATGATATGAGAAATTTTCACTTTTGGTCCTCCAATTATGGCTCGAATACAACTTCGTACGTTGAGTATCAGCATTTTGTAATTGAGCTATTTTACTTATTATACACAACAGAATAGAAATATTTACCTCAATAAAATATCAATGTAGCTTAGTATATATATCTCAGCTGGAGCCTAATGTCTCTTTCAGATCTCAATTCTTAAGATCTCTAAAAAGGTTCTATCCATTACCTCTAAACCTTGAAGGAAAGGAGGTTGAGCGTTAACCACTTAATACATACCTATCGAGGTCTCACGAGGATAGAAAAATTAATAATTATTGAAAATAAAAAAAAGTTATAATTTAAAATTAAATTACTTTTTATGAGAAGAGCAGCCTATGGTTGATAGTGTTACTTCCAAACGAGGATTTAAAGTTGGAGGTGAAAATATATTGAAATCCTATTAACCTTAACTATTATTTAGAATTATCCAGATTGCCACACAACCATCTGTCTCTATTCACACACACACACACACACACACACACATATATATATATATCTTGTGCCATTATTGCAAAGTTTCCTACACAATCAACTTCTATATATTCTCAACAACTTAGGGCGGATCCAAATGTGACGGACTGAAAATCTTTTTTCAATTGGGTCCTATATATATAATAATAATAGTAATAATAACGATTTTAACTCTATAGTAAAATATACTGCTAAAAAGAATAAAATGTTTCAGATATTATAGAAAATTAGAAAGGCAAATTTTTGGGACGTTACAAATACAATAAGTTTCCAAGAACATAAACATTACAATTTTTGAACTATCATATAGAACTCACGTGTATAGCTTTGTATAACTTTATAAATGTAGATTTTATTTACCAACGCATGAAATCCCAAAATGGTTGAGATAAGACGAGACATGTTTTCAATCATGCAACTAACAAATATATATATATATATATATATATATTAGATCAAAGCTAACAAATATATATTAGACCTTGTCGGTAATGTATATATATTTATTATTTAAAAATACTAAAGTCAATTATTTTAATTTGTAGTATCATAATTTGTAGTATATATATTTTAATTTGTAGTATCATTTATTATCATATTTTAATTTGTAGCTACAAGTAATAATATATATATATATACTAGTAACGTCATGTGCATTGCACGTGTTGATAATTTCACTTGTGTCAATATCTCGCCAATAAATTGAACTTATATGTTATTTTTCTAATGAAACGAGTAAAAATTATATACCATTGGAGAAGATCACATGTACAGTGAAATATACTAATCAAAATCTCAAAAAACGTAATGGATATTTTTCACCAACAAATTTATAACTTCCACTGATTTCTCTACTTTTATACATACACAACAGAAATTTCGAGTGCATGTCCAAATAGAGATTGATCTAATTTCACCTATTGGCTAGCTATATGCATTCTTGTATTTGTTCCCCATGTAAATTAAATGACAAATTTAATTTGCACATGAGTCAGAGCTATATATAATCCTCGAAAGAGTAATAAGATTGTGGTAAAATTTAAGATTGATTGCCTAATACATGACACTTGCACACTTATAATAGATAGCGACTCAATCTCTTTTCATACTCTTATTTTCGATCAATCTTATGAAGGTCCAACCAAAAAGAGAGTGAGAAAAAAAAGTGTACAAACAGACAAAGCATTGGACGATGATGGGCCCCACACTTCACTCTTCTAATATTATTATATAGTAGAGATAGAGATTTATATTTTGAAAGCTAATAATACTATTAAATTATTATTACTAACTTATTCATCAGTTGCACTTATAAATATTTATTTACATCACTAGCGGAAGTTTTTGGGAGAATTTGAATGAGGGATCTTGGGATCCATCCCTTCAACGATCATTCCATCCAGTCTCCTGGTCTTCCTGATCCCAAATCATTTATTTATTATTTTTATTAATACATTATTATTATTATTATTATTATTTTGAAAAAGATCCTAATTTAGATATCCTTTATTTCGGGGAAAAAAACCTATATATTTTACGTGTTGTTTGTGTGGAAATTCATAGGGTGGATTTCATGTGTCTAATTTATACAAATATAGTCATAGTACCAGTGATACCTGCTATTTCTCCGTTCAAAGCTGATAGTACAACTTTATAATTCGACAAGTAGTATATGGCCACACGCTTAATTACGTCCCTATTTCTGAGAGTCAGTTTGTCAACCAATTGTTATAATTAGACTCGTTTAATTGGGTGAGCTGTCACCTCATACTGATAATTAAACGTGACATGTCAAGTTAACATGAAGTGTTAATCTTCTTTTATATTTGACATGTTGTCTGATAATGAACGATAATAGGGCGAGTCGAATCTATTGGGGAGTCCTTCCGCGTCACCACCTCGTTTAAAGTGGGGCGGAGGCAACAAAAATGCCTTATTAATCGCCCCTTTAATATTAATTTTTTTAAAAATATTATAATTAATTTTTAAAAAAGTAATAATTTGATAAATCAAAAAATAAACAGGGGGAGGGAGATTTCCATTTATGCCCCCATTGGGTCTTTATGCAGCATAGAAAAATAGGGTAATTTTGTCTTCTCCTTATATATTATTGGTTTCGGATTCAATCTCAAGCTTCAATAGACTTCTAAGCGTCAAACGTCTACACCATAACGACGCCAAACACTGACAGGTCGCACATTCACGTGCATTCGGTGGAAGAAACCAATCCATGGAATGTACGTGAATGCCCGACATGTCAGCATAACAGCGCCAAACATTTGATGTCTCATCACGACTTCTCCTGATAGAGCGAGTGAGTGAGTGATATATGAGTTTTGACATAATACACTAACCCACACTCCCTCCCTCCCTCGTTTGCCTATATTATATCAAGAAAAGCCCGTTGCTTGAAAAGCATCCAACGTTCCGTGCCGTTACCCGCCTCCTGGGAGAAATTAAACACAAGGAAGGAATCCTGCCCACCACATCCCACCACTTTTATATGCCAAAAATACAATAGCATGTTTCGATCAAAAACTCATCCACACCCTTCTCTCTCACGGCAATCCCTCTCTCTCCCCGTCTCTATATATATCACTGCCACTTCTTCACTCCTAACCAAAATCTAGTATCATCAATATTTCCAACTTAATTAAATCCCCAAGAATTTATTCATATTTATACAGAGACATTCTTGTTCTTGTTCATTTTTTGAGCTTGGGTTGATGGGGGATAACATGAATGTTAATTTGCCACCGGGTTTTCGATTCTACCCTACCGATGAAGAGCTCGTTGTGCATTTCCTCCATCGAAAAGCATCGCTCTTGCCTTGCCACCCCGATGTTATTCCGGATCTTGATCTCTATCCCTATGATCCATGGGATTTAGAGGGTAAAGTGCCATTTTCTTGTTTGAAACACTTCACATTGTATATATACAATTGTTATGTCGAAGAGAGAGCTTATTTATTTATTATTTTTTTTTTTTTTGGGGAGGGGTGGTTTTATTGTTTTATTTAAATTTAGTCTTCAACACACTCAGCGTGTGCGCGAGGATCATGTTTACTTTTTTATCGAATGTGTGAAAACGAACACATTTTCCATAAATGGGGTAGTGAGGAGACTCGAATATCGAAAATTTTTACTACTTTTTTGAATTTGGTTTTGTTCCTTCATACTTCTTTTTTAATGCTTGCCCATACATTTCTTCTTTTAAGTTCAAATTCTTCAAGTGGGCTCCACCCCTTTATTTGCTATAGAAAACCTTGTCTAGCAGCTTTAAATTGTCACGTTGAGATGAGACATTTTAATCAATAATTAAATGGTATTTTTGAAAAGCGCGTATATGATATTATTGTAGGTAAAGCAATGTCTGAAGGCAAGAAATGGTACTTTTACAGCAGGAGGACGCAGAGTAGAGTGACTGGGAGTGGATATTGGCAGGCAACAGGAATTGATGAACCTATATACAGTTCTAACCAAAGGGTTCTAATGAAGAAATACTATGCATTTTACATTGGTGAAGGAATCAAAACAAATTGGATAATGCAAGAATATAGAATTTCAGATTCTTCTTCTTGTACTAGATCATCAAGAAGAAGAAATTCCAAGATGGTAAGTGGTAACATATTTGTAAAATAAATTTTTTTAATGATAGAACTATTAATATGTTAATCTTTTGTAGGATTATAGTAAATGGGTGGTGTGTCGAGTGTACGAGCATAATGGTGATGGCGACGACGAGGATGGGACAGAGCTTTCATGCTTGGATGAAGTTTTTTTGTCCCTCGATGATCTTGATGAAATTAGCTTGCCGAATTAGATTCAAAACCTAATATTAATTAGGTATAATATATAGTATCTAATTTTTATTGTATTTTTTAATAAATATTGTTGTAGCAAATACAATCAGCTCAATATTTATATATATATATATATATACACTTATATATATAATGAGATTATTATTGATTCATATCAAAGAAATTTCTATATATAAATACAATTTCCATTGAATCAAGACATAAGGGATTCCATGCAGAACCAATTTTACATGCATTGCATTGCATATAAAGAGATGAGATTATCAAATTAAACTTGATATATATACATTATATGCCCCACTGACTGTTGCTTCAAATTTATGTCCACTTGATTAATCCATTTTTCATGATTTTGCTTGTTGGTGGGGAGTAGAGGTTGGGGTGGGAATAGGGGTAGGCTCGGGGGGCTTTTGAGCATTTATTTCTTTGTTTGGCTGAGTAGACTTTTTAGCTTTTTTGTGGCATGATAAGAATTTGGTAGTTGTCTTGTACCATAAAGCTAAGGAACTACACATTTTTTTTTTTCTATTGGGTGATTGCTTATGAAAGCATTGGTCATTTGTGATGCAAGCATGCATCCACAAGCATGAGGGTACAAAAAGATGTGTTCATCATTCCAACTGGATTTAATTATGGGGTTTTTGTATTTATTATTATTTTGAATATGTAATATTAGTTAGTTTGATAGTTGCGTATATCGTTTTGATCTTCGATTATATCCCAACTGGCATAATTACTTGATTTGGTTAAGTTGAACATTGACTTGAGTTCGTACTTTGATCAACTTAATCTAAATTGAAAGGTATTGAGAGTTGGCATCAAAAAGTTTCATAGAAAAGAAGTTATTGCCATAATAAATGTGAAAACACAAATGATAAAATTGAGTATGAAGGTGATAAAATACGCCTATAATATATACGATGAACAGATGAATTGACATGATTCTCATAGCACAGAAACATCTTATAATATTTATAATTGATCGCTCCCTCTAATTCAAATTTCAATAGTCAATTTCTTCACCTAAACATGTGAAATCCCATGCAACTAGCAACCACTGAAAGTGTCAAGAATTGAAAAGTGAAAATAGATCAATCACAAAAAAAAAAAAGGTAGAGGGAATTAAAGAACACTTAAAACCTTTATAATGTTGTATGGTTTTTATATGGCATCATATTATTCAGCAGGCAGCAGCAGAGAATGTGGCTAAAATGAATAGCATCCCATGAAAAACTGTGGATAAGACATATAGAGAGAGCACAATAAGCATATATATCCATTTTCTATACATGTTTTTTAAAAAGTAGCAACTTGATTTTATTTATTTTAAATTCAACATCAAATGCACAGGTTGTTATTGCAACTTGTAGGAGTTTGTTTATCAAATTGGTCATCAACCTATTAATAATCTTGAAATTCTTCTTCTTCATTATTGATAGGACGACGAGGAAAGGAAAAAAATAATAATAAAGAAAGAAAGAAAGGGAGGGGGGAGGAAAAGGTTAAACTTTTTACATGATACAGTGCTCAGATTTAAAAGTTCGATTTTGGAATAGGTTAAGGAATAGTAATAGTAATAGAAATAATAAATAATAATCACCAACAAAGTTTAGGGCATCTTTAAAACAAATTTTACTTTTATCTTTTCATTTTATTTGCTTTTACCTTTATATACTTTTCCTATCCTTCAATTTACCCTCACAATTAGGCTTGATTGATGTATCTTTTATATTGTTTGATTACACAATTCGATAATCTGTCATCAACGATTTTTTTTTTTTTGGGGGAAGCACTGTCATCGATGATTTATGTAACTAATGATAATGTCTATTTATAACACACAATTATAATTAGTTTCTTGATTGACCCATGTTGTACTATAGTAGCTAAGTTTTCATGTCGTACTATAGTAGTTGAGTTAATTTACGAACCACATGTAACAAGTTAAAAAAATAATTCACTTTTAGCATTTAACTTAGGGGTTAAATATCTAATTATGAGTTCCTCGAATGAAGAAATTATCTTTTTTGGGATCTGCGTTCTTCCTGGCTGTTAAGAGGTCCAAATGCACTGGATGTTACATGAGCGTGAAAGGAATTCACAAAAAAAATCGATTTTCTTTTAAAAGGACTAAAATAATTTATTTTGGCTTTTTTACCTGATATTAGGGTAAATCTTTGAAAATATAAAAGATTTCCTTTAAGCTGTATGTAAGAGAGTTGTAATAGCAGGATTCCTTTTTTTTTTTTTTTTATGGGTTGACAAAGCAAGTAGCTTATTTATAAATCAAAATTAAAATGTCTTAGAAGAAATTTTTTATTAGGTGAAAATTGAAATGAAAGAAACACATATATGACTTGATTAATAAGTGATCTTAATTGTCACCAAGTGTAAAGAGTGCTTTCAAGAAAATCCCATCTAATAGAATATAACCTAATTTGTATATATAATGAAAAAGGACACATTCATTGCTTAATTAACTCGTCAACACTGAGCACACTAATCATACTAACAACACCACATACTAAAGAGAAAGGAAAGGGGAAAAGTATTTAAACAAATTAATTACCACCTTAACGATCTAAACTTTTAAACGTCGTGATTCACTCCGGTGAGAGCATATGGCAAAATTCTTGGTTAACAGTATAAAGACATGTCAAGCCTTTGATGAAAAACTAAATCAATCTATTGTGTACTTGAAGAAATATATCACAGGCTTAATATATTAATTAATAAAAGATACATCATTTAATTAATACAAGATATGTCCCTTTCTAATCTTTATAAACACTTGATATAATTGTTCAACAATAAGATTAGGATGTCAAGGTCCATGTGGTCTAATGACATCCGTGTTAACTTCATCACCCTAGATCAGGGTTCGATTCACCTTCCCTATATTTCCCTTCTAATTTCAAAAAAAAAAAAAAGATTAGGATTTGTGCTTACTAGATTCATTTCTTTTTTTCCTTTGGCGTGAAACTTTCAATTGATATATAGATAACTTAGATTTGTTCATTCTCGTCTAGATAGAGTTTATGTCTCTATAGTTTAAAAGTCATTATGGTTACACAACACATGCCTCAAATGGGCCAATCTCAAGTTGTTCATAAAGTTTTTAGGTTTCACAGATAGAGACAATCAGAAGAAGGTTGCTTATGTCTGTGGTTTTAAACTTTTGGCACATAGATAATTAGATACTAACAAAGAATCATTATTGAGCCAATATATTTGTGTAGCTTTTGAGTAAAGCTACTTATTCTAGTCCTTATATTGACGACAAAAGTCAAATGGAAAGTTTAAAAATAAAGTCAACCACGAGAATTAATGGAGTAAAAGTGGAATAGTACTCATGAGAAGAACTTGTGTCAAGCGGAGGTGCCACTTGGTAGCACACAATTTGACTATGCTCTATTCCTTGAGTGAAATTTTGGGTCCCTCACACATCGCCTCCAGCCTTTAAAATTAGTATTGATTGGGTTCTTAATCTTTTTTTCAACTCGTTAGGTCTTTAATTTTTTATTAAGTCTCATAAATGGTCATTTTTTAAGGTTTCCGTCAACTTTTCCGTTAACTCATTGACTAAATTACTATTATACCCTCATCTTTTTAAAATTAAAAACAAAAGGCATTAAAATATGAAAAAATAATATAATAATTAAAAAAAGAAAAAAAAGAAGTTGAATCCCCCTTGTGTTGCTGCGGGAAATGACTGCTAGCAGTAACACAGGAGGATTCACCCTTCTTTTCTGGCTATCGAAAATAGCAGCAAACCATTTTTTGTCATTTTCGGCGGCTCATAGGGGGTCTCCCCCCCCCTTTGCTGCCCCATTTTGCTGTCGAATAGGGTAGCCAAAGGGGGGAAGGGGGAGGACACCCCCCTGCCGTTTCTGGCAACCATTTCCATAGGGGGAATTCACCCTTTTTTTTTCTTTTTCTTTTTTTTTTGAATTTTTATATTATTTTTTATATTTTAAAACTTTTTGTTTTTAATTTAAAAAGGATGGGGATATAATGGTAATTCTGTCGAGGAGTTAACGGGATGGAAACAATTAAAAATGATTATTTGTGCGACTTAATGAAAGGTTAAAGACCCAACTGATACTAACCTCAAAAGTTTGAGACGATATCTGAAATTAGCCTTTACTTGTTACTATATATGTGGACAGGGATGGAGCTAGCACTCAATATTAAAGTGCGCCTAAAATGTAGATTAATATTTATTTGTATATAAATTTTATTTTTCAAATATTTATAAAGGGAAAAAAATGAGATTCGAGTCAAATGGAGGTAGCCCAAGCAAAGTGGGGCCACCCCTTAAATCCGCCAGGTTGTGGACTGTAGTCCTTCTATAGTCTCTAATAGACACTATTTTATAGAGTCCACTAGTATATGTAGCAGGTGTCCATTAGACACATTGAGAGATGATAGGGTTATCATCCCTAAATGTGTCTAATAGATACCTACTACATATATAGTGAACTCAACAACATAATGTCTAATAGACATTATAGAATATGTATTGGAGACTGCTTAGATCAAGAATAAAAAAGTGTCAATGTCAATATTCTTCACACTTGGTTTATTGAATCAATGAATTTGATCTTCAAAATTTTATTTTTCTGGCACGTGAAGCTAGAGTTAATGAATTCAAAAATGTGAAGTAAAAAATGAAGAGAGAGAGAACCCATCATAGCTTTAATGGTTAATTTCACAAATCGTTCCTAACCTTTGAGTTAAGTCTCGATTTCATTCTCAATATTCGTTAAGACACTCTACAGCCTCTAATCTTTGATAAATTCACACGAATCGTCTTTTTTTATACTATTCCACAAAATTTTTAACAAAAGGACGATTATACCCCCTTAAACTTTTTAAATTTTTTTTAAAAAATGTTTAAAAATAATAAAAACTTAAAAATCACCCCACCTCACCCCTTCGGCCTGAGTTCCGGTAGCCGGCCGCCGAAACGGTCCTTTCCGGCGGCCAAAAACGGGGGGTGAATCCCCTTCATTTTGCTGCCAGAAATGGAAGCACAAATGCTGCTGGAAATGGCAGGGATTTTGCTGCCTTTTCCGACTGCATTTGTCTCAATTTTTTGGGAAGGGGATTCACCCCCCCATTTTTGTTGTCGGAACTGCAACATGGGGTGAATCCGCCTCATTTTGCTGTCGGAAATGGCCTGAAAGCATTTGTGTTACCAGAAAACGATAGCAATCCAGAAAACAGCAGTATTACGACCTTTTTTTGTAGCACAAATGGAGGGTGAATACTCCCAATTTCCAGCAGCATTTATGCTGCCAGAGAAACGACAGCACAAATGGGTGGTGAATCCCCTTCCCAAAAATTTTGCTGCCAGAAATGGAGGGATTCACACCCCATTTGTGGCCGGTGAGGGGACGTGGGGTGGGGCGGGGTCGGGGTGTGTTGGTTTTTAAGTTTTTTATTATTTTCAAACCTTTTTTAAAAAAATTTTTAAAAAGTTTCAGGGGGTAAATCATCCATTTGTTAAAAATTTTGTGCAATAGTGTAAAAGGGATGACTTGTGTATATTTATCAAATGTTGAGGGCTGTGGGGTATCTTAACAAAGGTTGTGAACGAAATCAAGATTTAACTCAAATGTTGAGGACGATTTGTGAATTAACCCTATTTTTAATTGATATATCAAGATAAAAGATTGAAGAGTCGAAAATATTTGTTTTGAGAAAATTATAAATTAAAAGTATGTTAATGGGCCAATATCTTGAGTCATCCCCTGAAAAAAGACAAAAATTCTGAAGAGAGTATTGGGAGAGTAATACTCTCCCCATAGGGAGAGAACCACTCCCTGATTGGTGGGAATCAGGGGGTCCCCCTATTCTCACCCATCAGGGGGAGGTTCGCTCCCTATGGAGAGAGTAATACTCTCTCCAGAAGGACTCTGAAAAAAGAAGGAAAACATAGCAATTAATTGAGAGTAACCAAATAAATTGTACTTATATAATCATAATTTATAATAATAATAATCATGGTATAATTTGAGTGGCTGGCTTTTGATGGCTGCGATATTAAAGGCTTG
This sequence comes from Nyctanthes arbor-tristis, assembly GCA_963692815.1. Classification (NCBI taxonomy): domain Eukaryota; kingdom Viridiplantae; phylum Streptophyta; class Magnoliopsida; order Lamiales; family Oleaceae; genus Nyctanthes; species Nyctanthes arbor-tristis. Next base: position 30,425 of record CAVNYN010273655.1, read on the forward strand.
AGAGCATAACTTGCATATAAATTTGGAACGAGTATAAATTATCTATGCCACTCAGCCGTAATAAATAAATAAATTAATTAATGAGGGTGTTATTAGGACATAATAATTGATATATGAGGAACAAATTTTTTTGGTATTCTAAGTGTGCATTTGATTACAAGTATAGAATTTAGTCAGTAAAAAAAATATTTTCTTTTCAATTGAATTATCAATTATTGAATTACATGGAAAATAATTTACAATGTGTATGATTAAAAGTGGAATTCACTAGAAAAAATATGAATTGCATAGAAAACAAAAACATACACCCCCATATGAAAATATTTTCTTTATTTTCAAGGAAAATATAGTCTTGTGAAAAAAAGTGGAAAATATTTTTTATAAAAAAAATGTTAATCAAACATCACAAAAATAGGAAAAGGAAAATCATTGCCCATCAAATGCAATCTAAAAGTATTATATTCTATTTTATTGGCAAGACCAAGACTCCATATGTGAGTTCATAAGACTTAATTTATTGTTAAATTTTGAGCTTTTAAACTCATATGTAGATTTTTAATTGATTGGAGCATCGTATATCTGGTATTCTTAATCTTGGACGGCTAGAAATTTTTTTTCATGACTTAACTAGTTATGTCCTTTTTAAGATTGAACTTGGAAGGAACAAGCAACTAGCATGTACGATGGTCACCTTTCTGACGCTCAATGGCCAACCGGGCCGGTTGATAAGAATAAGAGTAATTTTAGGGAGACATGTAGAAGTGACATTAATAGGTGACATTCTTAATTGAATGGAACTTGGGTGGTGTAGAGGAGAGAGATAGAGAGAAGTTGATTATTTTAATTGAATATTGATAGAAAGATGTGTAGGAAAAAAAGAGAGGGAAAAGTGAAAAAGAGTGGAAAGATAGATAAAAATTTAAAAATAATGATAAAATAGTAGTAGTAGAGTCTTTGAAGAATATCCAAAATTAGACCTTACACGGAATACGATGGAGGAAAAGTGAGGAAAAAGTTGTGTAAATAAGAGAAAAGTGATTAAAAGAAAAAAGAAATTAAAATAAAATAGGAAACATACGGGGTCCACGAATTTTTTAGGTCCTTATCTCTCTTTTTAGACTATTGAGCAAGACTCCATACATTGGAGATGCTCTTATGTAGTACACATTCATTGGGTGATGATTACATGACTACTTTCTCATCATCCAATACAAGCGTGCCACATACACGACGCTCTTCCGATCTCTATTTTTTATGTCTCCTGGAATTTTTGTAAGAAAAAAAAATACGAAATGCTACAATTTCAAGAACTCAGTTTATCCTTTATCAAAAAAATAAAAAATAAAATAAAAAACTCAATTTATCACAGATCATTAGACTTTAACGATCATACAAAATCGGGAATGTTGAAACGCTAATTGATTATTATTATTATTATTATTTTAAAGAAATCATCTTATAAATTAATCAAATAAAAGGATATCCACATAGGGATATCTCTCTGGGATTGATCTAGCACCATATGTACCATATACTATGGTATCACATGACCATGTGACGTGCTCATATTAACTAGTGCCAGAATGAAACTCGATATCTCCCATTACAAAAACTAAAAGGATCAAAAGCTACCTATCAAGGAAAAAAGGAAGAGGAGAACACGGGCAGCAGCCGATGAGGTAGACACGTGCAGGGCTCAACACCATCCATAATCGCTATCACGAAACCCCCATCTGATGTTGCATCCCCAATTTGTCCATCAACATCTTCCAAACCAGCACCCTCAATCAGCAACCACCAAAACATAAAAGAAAGAACATCCCCTTTCAAAAAACGATCTCCCAATCTTGTATACAGTGATCAGTGTTTGATCAGACACGACATTATTCCCCATTGAGAAGCAATATCCCAAGAAAAGCATTTAGTTCAATCTCTTGAAAGAAAACTTTCGCGTTGCAAAGTATCCATTCATTGTGTCTCCAAAACTTTCATATCTTCAGTGAGAAGACTGCATTTTTGTCTCTAGAGAGGAGAGAGTCACATTGCAAATCCTCCATTCCTTCTGCCTTAAGACCTTTCGAAACGCTAATTGATTAATTCTTGATGATTATGTAGCCTCTAAAAGCGTAAATATGAAATTTCAAAAAATTAATGAGGACATTAATGCATATCAATTTCAAGGGTGACCCAAATATCAAATGACTGCATGAATTAATTACTCCCACGGTCCTGATTGTTTGTTACATTTGCATTTTCAGAAGGATTAAGAAATGTGTTGGAAAGACACGTTTTGTGATTCGTATTCTTAATTTGTTCCTATTTAATAAGTTAAATTTAAAATTGATATCTTATCTTATCTTTTATATATATATATATATATATATATATATAAGATAGTGGTCATATGCAAATTTTCCCGTAAAAACTATTATCATACTTATATATGTCTCTTTATTTATTTATTATTTATTTTAATTTTAATAATAATATGTAAATATATATATATATAAACATATATACACATTTCCAATTCAAATTAATCTCTAATATCTTATATATATATATATGTTTTTATTTATACACATGTGGGGACTGAGTTTGATATCTTTGATTTTAGGTTGCATTAATTATTTCTTCGAAATGGAAATTGTACAATTTGATACTACAATCTAATTTCCTAAAAAGAAAGTTTCCCAAAAGTTTTAGACAATTTTCCAGCATATTTATGTATGGTTTCATTAATTATTAATAGGTTAAAAGAATGTTGTCAATTTGATGATGGGTTTTAATTGCAGCTGGGTTATCTGGCAGGTTCGAGGTGGACGTGGCCGAGGCAATGGAGGAGGGCACCAGTTGTAGGAAATTAGAGTCGATGCTATTCGTGTGGTTCAAGCCATACTGATTCGGGCTTCAAATATTTTGATATTATTTCTCTTTGTGCAAATATCAAAATAAACCCTCGATATATTGATTGGATTTTAAAAATAACATTAATAAGGACCACAATGGAAGGTGTGTGAAACGAAACTCTCAATATATTGATTGGATTTTAAGAGAGCTAAAACTGGTAATCGTGATCGTAGACCAAAGCTTCCCAATCCAAGAACCTAGATATATTAATCCCTAAACCCAATGGAACATGGAAAGTATAACATCTCAGAAATTTCTACAAATTAAGGTAAGCAACGAAATTATTGTTTTAAAAGAATTACTTGAATATTATTGGAGGATTTTGTGAAAACTAAAAGGTGGTTACCAAATTGATGCTAAAGAAAGAATTTAGTTCCAAATTGACATAAACTAAAGTATAGTGACTTAATTGACTTAAATCAAAGTTTAGTGGCTTAATTGAAGAATGAGACAAAGCACAAGGATTTCTCAGATAAAAAGCCTGCCAAGTGTACGTACCACATTGCGCCACGTGTCACAATATCATTGGCGGAACTCAAATTTTATTAAAACTAACTCAATTTTAACTATTATATAAAGGGCCTTTGGGTCCTCAAGTTTCCCAAAGACCCCAAACTCTTCCAACTTTCACCTCATTCATCCAAATTCGTCAAAAGCCAAGAAATGAGAAAGAATGGCCCTTAAAACCCTCTAAAATATCACCCTTGTACTTGAAAAAGGGTCATTACTATGTATAAAAAGATCCTAACTCAAGAATAGCTTTAATTAAGGAATATCAAGACTTTAAAGAAACCTTTTTCACGTGGATTATTCAAGAAATATTTGAGGTGGGTAACACGTGTCTTGGCTCTATCTTTTTCTATCCCTTTGCTCTGTTCTTCTCTTTGTATCTTGAATCTCTCTCTTTTGGAACTTGTGCCTTCCTTTAATTGAATTGGCCTTTGATATTTGACGGTGCACCATTATTTTGGATAAATGATTGTTATTTGCTCTTGGCCATCGCTAGTGACGCCATAAACCCGTTCTGCTCTGCTATCTGAATTGTTTTATGGCCCTGCTGTGTGGTCTTGGTCATTCTGATCTGTTATTGGATTGTATGACTTACGGGTAGAGGCTAAACTAGTGATATGCCCGAGCTTCGTATCTTTATATCTGTGTATCTTTGTGGATGACCTCTTTGTGAATAAAGCAACCCCTCTTCTGTATTGTTTTCTGTGGGCCAATACATGCTGTTATTCACTGGGTACTTTTGTACTCACTCTCTATCTTCTACAATCCTGTAGGTATTGAATTTAGAGCTATGTGGCTGGATCGTCCCAAAGGCGGAGGCGATACATGTATGTGATCGAGACTTCGGTGTGTGCGGCCGAGGTTTTGTTGTGGGTAGCCCACGAAATATTTAATCATCAGAGTGCGCAGCGAAAGCGCTTCGATATTTTGAACTGTATTTGTATCTATTTTTAAGAGTTAAATGCTTCCGCCACTGTATATGAAAATTCGGTCCGTTACAGAAAGAAAGAGAGTTGAACACACAAAGATGTAACACCTAGGCAAGTTTGAGAAATTCAATGAAGAACATTGAATGCAAAGGAATAAATCCTCACAATTATAGCATTCAAGATGGATTGTACAAGAGTAATGGAGTTCAATTTATGCCACATGCTATTTGGAGCCAAAACAATTGGAAAAATAAAATGAGAAAAGAGATTAAAAATATTTGACAACGCCCAGTTCAAATTCCTTCTGTGCGGCTGCATCACGTGTTTTCTTTGCCGTAACCTGCTATGCGGCGGCATAGGCCATTTTGGCCTTTGATTAGGGATGATAATGGAGTGGATCTGGCCGGATCAGCACCGATCTGTTCTACACCATAAAAAAAAATTATAGAGCCATGATTTGCTCTATGATCCACGACTTACGGATCATAGTGGATCACAGATTTGAACGGATCACGTTTCTAATCCACCAATGGATCCGCAAAACTATTTTTTTTAAAGCCTTGCTCTAATATCATGCAACTTGCATGAAATTCAAATGATGAAATCAAACCCCTAAATTTATAATATGACTATAAAAGTATCATACTAATCGACAACCTATGATCACTCAATAGTTAATACTCTATACTCATCATTTATCAACAAAATACTTCTTACTTTAATTTTTACATCATTCATTACTTTTTTTTTTAAATAATATTGGAGAGGATCGGACCAATCCACTCTACGATCTACTGGTGGATTGAAAATTTTTCCACGATCTGCTCCACTGATTTATGGATCAAGAAATTTTTTCTCAAACAGATCAGTTGTCCATTGGGTCTGGTGTAAATCAGGATTTTCTGCCATCCGGTTCTGAATATGCATTTGCATTGCAAGTCCTTGTGTTTTCTAATCTTGAACTACGTTGGTTCCCAAAGTTCGTAGGTTGTAAATTTGAGCGTCCAAACTCCAAGTTCTTATACGAGCCCTCAATATCGGTCAAGTGGATCACCCTTGTCTTTCTCCATCCAAATAAAGTCCGGAACTCATTGCTTCCTCCATTTGTACTAAATCTCATGATTTTTAAACAAGTCCCATAATCACCTCTCTAATTTCCTTAGCCTTTGGCCCCCTAATGGGACTCACCGGGAAGCAAACCGAGCTTTGCTTCGTTAATTATATTCTCATAAAAAAAGTACAAAATTTTCGAGAAAAACATTAATGAAGCTTATAGAGAGTAGATTGAAAACACCATTAGCCAAACCCCACTAAACGTAACACTAGTCTTTTGGGATAAAAAATCATAAGAGATTCTTTCTTTTTCGAGTTTGATGATTTTTTGGCACTCTCTTTAACCTGGACACTACTCCCAACATTGTTATGTGGCCTCTCGCATGGTGTCTTCATCGGCGAGGTAACCTCGTTCTCCTTGATGGAGTCTTGTTCGTGAACTGTCGTTTACAATATGTCAATTGGTTCTGTGTCATGATCACTAATTGTGATTGTGCAGCTTGCTACCTTGCACTGGCAGAGCTAGGGGGCCATGCCGGGCCCCGACCCCCCTAAATTGGAAAATGTTCCATTATACTTTGTTTAAAAAAAAAAAATTATATGTAAAGGTAATTTAGCGATGCGTAATATACGATTCATTTTTTCGGCCCAGTCCTATAAGAGCTCCTGGCTCCGCCATTTCTACCTTGAACCTTTTAATTGAATCAACATCCGTTGAAAATGTGCAAGACTACATAAACGTTATTGCCACATTTCACATTTTTTTATTTGATATATTCACCTTAAAAGCATTTCTTTACCCACATTGATATGAACCAACCCTTAGAGAAAAGTTGTGTACCCGGTGGAGTCAACTTCTTAAAAACAATTTTAACAACTTGTGAACACCACTCCTTTTCCATTTTAACTACAGTAATCTTTCCAGCCACCGAACAGATTCATGATTTTTACAGACAAACCACTCAAAAAAACAAATTTCTAAGTCAGCAGATGTGCAAAACTCGTTTAGTGTATATATATATATATATATATATTTTTTTCTTTTATTGTTTTAAGGATAGAATCACGGTTGCATGCAAATACTGTGTTACTATCAAGTATCTCACAAAGTGTTGAAACCTTACGGATTCCATTTTCTTATTCCTTGTATATCTACTGTAGCAAATAGCTGTGGAAATTTGGCTAATGTGTTGTGTAGTGTGCTCTTTCCTACAAATAGAATATAAAAAATAACAATAAAGACGTATTAAATAACCAAAAAAGTTGTGGTCACACATGCATATTAAACAACTATATTACGAAAGATAAAGTGGTTCATAGCTGATCTTCAACTCTTCAATCTTCAACTTTTCAATCTCCTTCATCCTTATATTAACTAACAATTTCAAAGTATGGAATGTGTTCGATGGGCCCAACTTGCTTGCACCAAAAAAAAAAAAAAATCTTAAATGATTTTTGTAGTAAACAGGGCGGTCTTATGATCTTGAGGACCTAGGTGAAACTTTAAATGAGGCATTTTCAAAAATTTCAAAACATTTCAAAATTTAAACGATTAATTTTCATCATTGGGGGATCCCCCGGGGCCGGGGGGCTAGCACGGGCTATAGCCCCTGCCAGCATGATTTTTTTTATAATTTAAATAGGAATTATATATATATATGCTTTTGGTGAAATTGAATTTTTCCCATTTTAGCTTGTGCTGAAAAATTTCTAAATCCGTCACTGATTGTCATATTTAAGAGATCGAATAAATAGATAAGCACTTTAAGCAATATTCAAAAAGGAATTTTACATTCAATAAGTTTTAATATTGGTCATAAATGTACGACAAAGTGTATCAAGCGGGAATCTGCTGTCTGTAGGATTCTTTGATAGAAAAAATCAAAAAGGGTATGTTGCTGCCATTTTGAAAGGATCAAGAAGCGCCAAAGTAATGTCTAAACCCAATGATTTAAAACAAAAAAGATAAATGATCCTAGAACAAGGAAACACCATTTTAATTGTCTCGGTATATAGTCTCAATAACTGGATCAGACTGAAGAATTCAAATAGAATTTTTAATAAGACAAACAAAAGGGGGGCAAAGACCACTCAATAGATGAAATTGATTAAGGATACCTTCAATTACATTGTATCATCTAAAAAGTAATTAATTGAAAATTTAATAATTAAAGTATTAGAGGGCCCATTTTCTAAAAAATTGTGATGCAAAATTATAATTCATTGTTTGAAAATTAATAGAACTTAAAAAATTCAAATGGAGTTAACAATTGTTAGATTGGTAATTAAAAAAAAAATATTTAACCAAATATGTTGGTGAAATGATTTCAACCTTTGACTTTAGTACCCAATATAAGCTAAAATATAGAACTTTACCACGGGGCTAAAGATGTAATTATGCTTGATGTGTGCATTAATTATTTTTATTCTATTATTTGGATATGTTCGGAAAATCTCAATTCTCAGCATTTTTACACTTCCACTTGTAGGTCCTAGGAGACCGCCTTGGTTACCTACCCTCAGGGCCGACCCTAGTAGTACATGTGCATTAGTACAATCAATGGTTCAATGTAACATTACATGACATCTACTTGTCCTTTCTTTCCTACAAGGTACATGTGGGGGTGACCATCGGGTCGGGTGGATTGGGTTTGACCCCAACCCAATTGAAAATCGGGTTGTGAAGTTCCAAATCGAGCTAAACTGAAACCAGACCCAAATCGATGGTCGGGTTGGTTGGCAGTTTTGTTCCCCCTTTTTTGGATTAAAACCTAGCCCAAAATTGAAATCCAGCCTAAAAGTCATTAGATACAAGTTGGCTGTCACCCAGATCTTAACCCTATTGATGGAGAAAGAATTCAAGACATATTTAATTTACCTTTCCCTCTCTATTCTCGTAGACACCAACCCATTTTCCTTATGATAATCTCCTAAGAAATTTTATTTTGTTGTTGTGAGGTCTATATATATATAAAGAGACAAGATATGAAGAAATAATATCTTCGAGTCGAAACCAGGTGAAGATAGATTTGACGACGAAATGAATATTTGAACTATGAAAACCCTATATCTGGCGACACTGCAACGGCGACGACAGTCGATTTGTGAATGGCAAACCTTAGCTTGATTTTCTGATTGGCCGATCTACAGTAGGTTTGACGGATCTAGGGTCGTGTTGGCGACTTGGAATATATAGGTTTTTTCTTCTTCTATAGCAGGTGAGATCTGAAATGTACAAGTGAAACTATGAAAGTGTTTTTTTTTTTTATTTGGAGTGAAAAAGTGTTATTTAAGAAAAAAAATACATTAAGCCTCTCAAATCGGGTTAGACCGGCTCACTTTTTACCGGGGCGGTTTAACTGGTTTTCAGTGAGTTGAGTGTGCCAACAAGTAAACTGAACCGATCCAACTTGGAATGGAATATTTTAAACTGAAATGACCCACATGTATCCAAAACCCAACCCAAACAGACCCGATTCGGGTTGGACGGGACGGTGGGTCTGGTTAACTGCCTAGTCCTAGGTGCAGGACAAGCTGCAATAACAATTATTTTAATGAAATAACAATTTGTAGCAATGCAAAAAAAAAAAAAATCAAAATTTGGGTTCTAAAGGGAGAAAAAGAATCACAATCAGACAGAAACTTTGTGTAAGTTTTTTTATAAAAGGAAGTTTCACACAATACATGTGCCTTATGTGATCGCTAACCGTAACGATATATTGACTACTCTGATGACTGACTAATTGGGTGACTAATGAGGATTAAAGTAGTAATTTGACCCATCAAAATTAAGGCTTGATATTGAATTTTGATGGGTCAAACTATTATTTTAACGACCACTAATAATCACCTAAATAGTAATTTGATAAATTGTTTTGTCCATGCATATATGCGTGTGCTCTTCCGATCTGCCATTGGAGGGACCATGGCCTAACTTTGGAGGAGAATATCCGCAAAAAAAGGGGTGCCAGCAACCCGATCGCACAAGAAGGCTGCACAGCTCGCACTCTTTCCGGTCTTTGTGCTCGCACTTTATCCGGTCTTTATTTATAGATTTTCAGAAACGTCGAGTTCCCACTAGCACCTACACTCGCGGGTTTTCTATGGAGTCCGTTGGACTCAATAGATGTATACCTACAATCATCGAATAGAATACTGAGAAAGCCGACAAAAAATGTCCACTCGAACCACTTCCGGAGAAACTTTTTGCGTCTGTCTTTTATTGATTGGTAGTTGCAGTCAGATTTTCTTGTCCAGAATCTCCTCTCAGAAATTCTAGGTTCTCGCCATAGACTGTACTGCTACTCTTGTCTCTGTTTCGATAATTTGTGTTTTGGAGGGAGCAAAAGATGGGTCACGTGACATCGAAAGCTCAAGGCTTGGACGAGTCAACTGACAGTTCAGGCTCAATGTCTTCACGGGTTGAGAGACTCCGGCAGCGGCTCCACCTCCACCGTCGCTATCACCGTCACCGCCATGGGAGTGGCTCACACTCCAGTTCCCATCTCTCCAAGCAACTCCTTAAGGAGGACGACTTTGTGGGCATCGCCCTCCTCCGCCTGATCAAGGTTCCCCTTCCTGTTTTGTTTACTGGGTTCAAGTCCATGCCAATATCCATAGGTTATGAACTGAGCTTGCTTATTAACTTGTCTTTTCTTCAGGCGGAAATGAAATTCAAGGACAAATGGCTTGCTTGTGTTTCGCTTGGGGAACAGACTATTCGTACTGCAGTTTCCGATCAGTTAAGTATCAGCTGTTTCTATTTCTTTCATACTTTAAACGTGTATGTCCTATGCAGTGCTAATTAACGGAAAAGACTTGTCTTGTGCTTAAGTTGGTGAATTCTTGATAGTGTTCTTTCAGGAAAAGTTAAACTTAATGCTTGCATTGTTTACTTTTTGACATTATTTTGCATTCATGACCAAATGCACTCAGATTTGGGATCTTTTAATCTTTCCAAAGTCAATAAAACATTCTTATCAGAACAGTTGGTGGTTGGAGTTTTTTTGCTTTCTTAGGTCTACTGGCGTATACAAAATCAGCAGTCAGCCCCACATTATCAAGATTGGATATTCTTGTTTCTATTTTGATTCAGTGTTTTTATTATTTTTTATTTTGTCTCTTAGTGGGGGTGGGGTACAAAAAACAAGGTGCTTGCAAGACAGTGTCAAATCAAAGAAATTTTTTTAAATTAAACTTCTATGAGATCGCTAATACATAGTCCCATAGACTATTAGCTTGGGATGAAGGAAAAGAAGATCAATGAACAAGGTTAAAGGTTGTCTTTTGCAGGCTTAATCATCTATGTTTGAACTAGGTGAAACCAAGGACTGATAAATCAACTTGTTAAATGGATACGCTGGTCTGCATATATTCTGTTTACCATCTAATATGCTTGTTGGCTTTGAGGTGGCTGACACTGTTAGGGAAGAACAACTCTATCTATATAATCATTGTAGCAGTCAAATCATTGCTGATGTGTTGTGAGAGGGAGTAGTGAATTTCAGTCTTGAAACCATAGTTCATGTATATGCAGTAAAACTTATGATCATCTGATTCTGTTATGTATCTGCATGGTGCAATGTTTTGTACCTTTCGAAATAGAAACATCATCTACCGTAGCAACAAAGTGATAGTTTCAGAAAGTGACCGGGGCACCTACCTGGAAAGGTCAACCATTGATAATCAAATGGTTGATTAGAATAAGTGAAAAAAAAAAAAAATTCTTTTTGCTATGGAATACATGTTCACTGCTTGTTTTCATGGGTCTTCTGTTTTCAATTTGCATGTAACTGGAACTGGCCGGTTTTGACAACATTGCAATAAACCGACTGATAGTTGGTTACCATAGAAATTATGGAACAGGAAAGGGTGGTAAACAGTGATGAGTGACCGGACATCTTTATGGCTAGTATGATGTCTATGTACATACTGAACTTATATATGATTAAAAAAATTGTCAAAAGTTTCTTGGTTCTATTCTTCTTGTTTACATGTTAAGGAAATTATATAGCTCTTACTTTTTTGCTCTAAAGATGAAAAAGTTCTACCAAAGTCGATCAGAATCTTTGAGACCCACATATGCGAACCATTTCCATACAGTCATGAATGACAAAACTCTAATTTATTCTAGTTTTTCTGTTATATTAGTCAGAGTTCTGTCCCTAACTTTTGGCACTTCTGAATATACCATGTCCTTCCTTTTCTTGTTAAAAGTGAATTTGAACTCTATTCAGATCCAAATAACAGTAATAATTTGAGTCCATTAGTGTAGGTACGTCTTTAAGCTTACTTATCCAAAGGCAGTGTGATAGAGCTTAAGTGCAATCTTTGTCGTGTTAAATATTTCTGTTGCTATTTCTGATTGAACTTCATTAACGTTAAGGGGAAAAGTTGGAGTTACACTATATATTCTTCCTTTTGTTCACTGTGTCTCTTGTTTCTTAGGGATAATCTTTCCGAGTTGATTACATATGTTGAGATTGTGTCACATCATATTTTAGAAGCTTCGACTATTTTTATATAAGTCACTATACATTCTAGAAAAGATTGATTGCCTATTGGCACTCTTTCCCTACTCTTATTCACTAATTGTGTTTTTTCTTTTTGCTGTGCAGTACTGACAAGCCTGTCTGGAATTCTGTGAGTGAACCTTAAAATTAACTTCACTTACCATTTGAATTTTCTGATTTATGAGTCTGAAACTTCATGTTTACCTTCTACAACTTCTCTGTGTCATATTTTGTTTAAAAACTTAAGTATTAGATCTAATATGCAAAAGAACTTTATAAATAGATGGCACCATTGCACATTGTTTGAGGATTTAAGCAAGTACAAAGGGTTTTTGCGCTATTTGTATTGAACCACTTGATCTTAAGGCTTCCTTTATTGGATTAGTACATGCATATCAGTTTTAACCTTGTCTTCAACATCATGTATGGCATAAATTTATTGCATGGTATTTTACAGGGGCGTTCCCCATTCCTGAAGATTTTCTATAACTATTACGCAGTCTTTACCTCCAACAAATATGGTGATGACTGATGAATCATGCATATAAAATATGTATCATGTTTTCGTCTTTTCTTCCCCTTTGTTTGGTAAAGATGGGTAACATATATCTTTGCCACTCATCAACAGGTTGGTGAATATAGTTTACCACTTTCCACTGACAAATAGGAAACTTGTTTTATGTTAGTTGACAAAGAATTCGAGATCTACTGTAGCACCTTTCTGTATTTCTCCATCTCATTTTCTTTCCTGCTCTTTACTAGGCTATTTACATATATTAACCGAAGTGCCATTATGAGCCTGCTTTGTGAGTCACTGATTAAAAATTTTAGTATTTATTAATTGTTTCTTTTCATATATTGATTTATTTCTACAGGAGAAGAAGCTTCTTTTGGAGAAAAAAGGTGCCCATGTTGCAAGAATATCTGTATTTGAGGTATGTATTTTATTTGGAATAGACCATTTCTAGTATGGATGTATGAAGTGTACACCGGCAGGAAGAAAATTATTTAGATATATTTATTTTTATCTTGCTTCTGCTTTTTCCTTATCTTAATCTCAAATCTTTTGGATAAACATCTGATTGCTGTATAACTGGTCACTGTGATTTAACATGCCAACTCATCATGTACACTACTACCTTTTCCCCCAAATTTGCAGACCAATAGACTGTCCAAGAACCACATCATCGGTTATTGTGAGATGGATCTATTTCAATTTTTCACTCAGGTGAGATGTGCTGTTTTCAGAGGTTTTTCCTTTACTGTAGTTGGAGTCCAGAAATTTTGTTTACAATATAATGGGAAAATGCATGATTTGTTTGCAGAGATGATATAGAAGATGAACGCTATCAGGAGTTAAAATTACAACTTGCTATGACCAAAGAGTCTTAACTTGTATCATATGCTTTTATATGTTAAGCTAATAATTTTATATCTGGGCTTGGTGTTTTATTATCCTTTCTATGACCCTTCAGTTTGTGAAAGTAGATGGATGCAAACATTTGTCTGCTAAGAGCATCTCCGGCAGCCTCTTTATTTTTAGAGAGCATATTCCTTCAATTAAAGGGTATCTTTAAATTTAAAGAGAGATAATTTTAAATTTCTCCATCAAGCTCTCCATTTGTAGCTCTTTATTTTACATTCTTTAAGAAATATTTAATGTGCACTCTCATTAAAAATTAACATTTGTATTTTTAAATACTAATGACCAATGAACTTAAATGTAGTTTTATTTAACCAAGAAATGATTATCGAAATCTGTGACCATTTAGTTATAGAGAGTGGGTTTGGAGAGCCAAACCTACTCTCTATTTCAAAAAGTTAGAATAGAGAGCCTATTGGAGATTAATTTTATACTTTAACTCTTTAAAATAAAGAGTATCTTGAGTTTAAAGAGCCTATTGGAGATTGCTCTAAACATCCTCTCAAATAGTGCATGGCCATCTGTGGTTCATCAATACCTGCATATGTGTGTCAGGCGACAACTTTTTTAGTAAAATGGTGGAAAACAAAGACAAAGAAAAATGTACCTGACAGAAGGTCGCATTAATCTACAGTTTTAGAAATGAGATACAGAAATGAACCCTGCCATTAACTTAAATTGGTGAGGTTTGTATAGTCTATCAAATGATAACAAAGTGTGGAAAATAAGTTTGTTTAAGGAGAGAGAGTCATGGTTTCTTGAAATTAACATCCCAGGTTATGTTTGTAAGCGTAAACTAGGAATTGCATGTTTGTTGAGGAAGTTCAAACATGCTGTTAATATCCTGAAACTTTCAGTCTCGTGAACCATATTCTTGAAAACTGATTTATTAATATCATCACTTCCTTTTTATAGATTTCAATATGAGTATTGTGCTTTTGGTCGCTGTTAATTACTTTCTCAGAGTGATGAAGAGGTGCAATGTGAATGTAAAAGCGGCAATTTTCCCGATAATCAAACTAAAGGTTTCCTAAGAACTTGACAAGTTTTGCATCGCAATTTTATTTATAATTTTTATTTATTTAGAGAGTGCTCTTGTATGAATTCTTATATTCTTTTTATTTGTGTTCATCTTATTAATTGATTAATTTGAATTGAAATTACTATTCCTATGCGGAATGTAAAACTATTGGTGTCTTCTACTTCCTTTCTAGATTTTACCCTCTTTTCTCGCCCGGATAAAACTTTTCGTTGGCATAGTTTCATATTTATTTTGATCCCAACCAATTTTTTTGCAGGAGTGTGATTCTGAACTGAAGGTTGATTTACTGGATCCATCAGGTGCTACAGTTGTAGGCAGTATGTATCTTTCATGTTCAATTGAGGTACAGATCTGTATGCTACACTTCTCATTCAGCTGGTTATGATACCATCATCACTGTCTTAAATATTATCTAATATATTGCAGGATCCAATGGAAACAGAGAGAAATTTTGTGAGCCGCATCTTGTCTATAGTGGTAATAACTTTTATCCTCTTTGGCACTTAATACACATTTTATCAATATGTTTAAGCCATTTATTTAGAACGAAGCTCTTCCGATCTTCCACTTTTACATTGGACATAAGAGAATCACGGGACCTACGCATGCATCATAGCATAGGCATACAACCTGCATAGTTAAACGAGCATCTAGTTTTAAGTGCACTTATTTCAAGGATCTCTAGTCTTATTATAGTGCTAGAGTAATTATTAGATCGGAAGAG